>JACCIY010000319.1:22500-78333 GCA_025506505.1 Flaveria sonorensis | reverse complement strand
TTGTTGTTGTGTTGCTGTTGTTGTTGTTGTTGTTGTTGTTGTATTATTAAGGCAGGACCTTGTATGGAAAAGATGAGCAAACCATAAAACTCAGACGAGGGCAGAAGATTAAGAGAAAAGATGGAACGTTGGTGATTTTACACTGTCGTTATCCAGGATGCTAACATGTGGTCAGTACAGGTCTCACCCTAAACGCCCCACGCCTTCTTGGCTTTTTGGCTAAACGGGTCCCTGGCGGTCGACGCCCACATTAGCATCTTAGATGGGCTGTAACCCTTTCCCATGAATCCTCTTACTATTTATTTCCTCATCTGGATTTAAGATCTCTTTTTTATTTTGATAATCTGTTGAGCATGGTGATGTTTCAACACTTATGTGTTAGCCTCTTATTGAGGCGCTCATACAAGTATATAAATATAATAAAATAAAAAATTTACCAGAATCAAGAGCTTGAAACTTGAAAGCTTTAAACTTCAAATATTATTGCTGAATGATTTATTACAAGGAGAGAAAGAGAGAGGCTGGTTCTAAAAACCGGTGCCTTCTACTAAACACTAAGTCCTTTATATAGAGGCTCTAGCACCGAATATTACAGCGAATATTCGCTTATAATTGCGTATGACGCGTCTTGTATCATTAGTCAAAAAGTAAACAGTAAAAATCACAATATGTAGCATTCAAACAAAATGATTTGTCCCAATTATAAAGATGAATTATTGGTCCTTCTTTTCTTTCTTATGGGGCCTATTGTTTTAATTGAGCTTTTGACTTTCCAGCCGATTTTGCTGGTGTGAATTCTTTATCCAATTCTATCATCATTTGCTCATAGGCTTCATCGTCCAAGGGTTCATCTTTTGGCTGTCTTGTAAAATTTGAGTATCTTCTCCTATCTGTGAAGAGTCGATTCAGACATTCTTGAGCTTGAAGAAGCTTCTTCTTTTCTGAAATTCTTGGCTATGTCCTTTTTTATTTCTGCATTATTTTGGCATTTATTTCTTCTTCACTGATATTGTCAGTGCCTTTCTTCATTTTTAATTTTCGAACAATATGTTGAAAAGGGCTTGGAGCTTCTCTTTGTGTTAATTGTTGTTGTTGGTTATAAAGCTCTATTGTCTGCTGGATTTGATCCACGGTATCATGGCATTTAATTTTACCATCCTCTTTTTCATCATTTGTTTCCAAAATTTTGTCTTAAAGTTCTTCTGATACAGAAGATATTTTCGCTGGTAAACCAGTTTCTAGAGTCCATTTCCATATCCATGGGATACTAAAACTGGACAAAATCGTGTAACGAGGCCATTCCCTCAATAACTATTTTCATGTGAGCTCTATTAAAGCAGGTGATAAATCTACCCATGAGAATATAAAGTTTAAATAATGGGATTCTCCCATGAAAATTTCAATAGATGGACCGTATGACTGCCACTATTTATGAAACCAAACCGGAATGTCCGATTCATATACTTTAGAACAAATTTTTATAAACCACGAATGTTTGTGATTCTGATTATCAATCAGAAAACTTTATTAAAAGCATTAATATAATCCCAATAGTTATATCTAATGGGAGTTCTAGTTTCAGGGTGGAAAATTTCCCTGTCTTTTAAAGGAGATATTCCCCAGTTTTCAACAGATATGATCTGTTTAACCACTATTTTACTGAAGCTTATGATTTTATTACTACCCATATAATGAGTAATTTCGCAGGATTCTGCTTTGAGGAGTTCTTCATAATATATTCTGGACTTATATGTCTCAGAGGGATAGAATCCCAAATCAAAATATCTTTTGATTATGAACAAAGGCTGATCATTCCATTTTTTATCTTTTTGATCTAAAAGGAGTATAACATCCTTTTTTGGATTATTAATCCATCCTTCATCTTCACTTTCATTTGTTGTGACCTGTGCATATGATGCTGTTTCTTCAGGGGTATGTCCTTGTGATGCTTTATAAGCTAAAAACTCTTTATAAGTTTTCTCATCAAATTGAGGTTTTGAGGAGGATGATGCATATGATGCACTATCCATAGCTATAAGCTTTTTATTACCCATTTGATGGATAATTCTTTCTGTTCCTCTTCCTCTATAAGAGGAAGTTCTTCTTCGTCCTCTGCCTATGTCCCAAGGGATCATGGCTGAAACATTTATCCACAAGAAATTATTATTTCTTGGTGTTTTAAATCCTTTAGTTGATTTTCCAAAGATTTTATTCTGTATTTAATTTGTTTAATAGCATGGTTTTTTGCCTTATCTGACAAAAACGGAATTTCTTTTATTTCTTGAATATTATTGTGCAATCCTATTAATTGGATCTGAATATTAATTTTTTTCCATGATTTCGAATATTGCTATGAGCATAATTCCTCTTGAATGACTCATTGATTTAAATATTCCCTGGTAAGAAAATCAGGTAAACTGTTATTAGTTCCCTTTTTATAAATAATTTCAAAATCAAATGGCGCAAGATGTGATTGCCATCTGGCAAACATCTGCTTAGAGACATCATGTTTAAAATCTTTATTAAACATATATTTGGCTGCATTACAGTCGGTTTTAATTATAAATTTTTTATTATATAAATCATCTTGAAATTTTAAAACACATTTTACTATTGCAAGAATTTCTTTCCCAACATTTGCATAATTCTTCTGGCTTTCATTCCATTTTCCAGAATGAAATCTAACAAGATATTCTTGTTTATTAATTGGAGATATTTGTTTAATATACCCCATAGCCAATATCTGAGGCATCAGTTTCAACAATTTTTTCTCATTCTGGGTTTGTTATTGTTAAGCAAGGAAGGTTTTGAACTTTTTGCTTAATCTTTTGTACTGCTTTAGTATGATCGATAGACCATGGCTTAGGATTCTTCCTTAGCCTATCGTATAATATAGCCGTATCTTCTGCTAAATTTTTATAATAAGGAAGAATGTAATTTAGACTTCCAAGAAATCTTTGTAATTGAGTTTTATCTAAAATCTCATCTGGGAATTTAGATGCAAATTCAATACTTCTATTAATTGGAATTATATTTCCTTGATTAATATTATGACCTAGAAATCTGATTTTAGTTTGGAAAAGAGACATTTTTGGTCTAGATATTACTAAACCATTTTTTAAAATTATATTTCTGAACATCTCTAGATGCTTGAAATGAGTTTCAATATCCTTTGAAAATACAAGGATATCATCAATATAAACAATAATAAATTCACTATAAGAAATGAAAATGTCATTCATAATATTTTGGAATTCTGAAGGGGCATTTTTTAATCCAAATGGCATAACATTCCATTCGTAATGCCCAACAGGTACCATGAAAGCAGTTTTATACCTGTCTTTTTCTTCAATTTGTATTTGCCAGTATCTTGACTTTAGATCAAATTTAGAAAATATATTTGACTCATATAATTTGTCTAATAAATCTTTCTTATTAGGTATAGGATACCTAATTTATTTTAAAACCTTATTTAGCTGTTTATAATTTATAACCAATCTGGGTGTACCCCTTTCCTGTTCGGAATGTTTATTAACATAAAAGGCTATACATGACCATGGAGATTTTGAATTTCTAATTAGATTCTTGTTTAAAAGAGATTTTATCTCTTGTTTACATAATTCCATATATTCAGAATTCATTTGACAAGGTCGAGCCTTGGTTGGAATCTGACTTTCATTTAAGTTTTCTTTATATGGAAGTGAAACAATATGTTTCTTTCTATCCCAGAAAGCATTGGGATGATCATTACATATTTGTAAAATAAACTGGTGTTCTATTAGTTTAATCTTTTCTTGTAATTTCAGATTATTTAATTTCTCTTGAATATTTAAAGAAAATATTTCTTTTTGTAAAAATTCAATTTGATTTATCTTTGCTTTTAGTAATTCTTCTTTTAAATTATTCAATGTCCTTGTTATTGGATTTGAAATGAATTTAAAAACAATTTCTTTTCCTTCATACGTACCAGTTATTCCAGTACGGTCTACATTTTTTAAAGGAAATATTTTATCAAAGAAAGGGCTTCCAAGTATAACTTGGTTACCAAGATTTTTAACTAATACAAAACTTGTATTAATACAAGTATTATTTTGACAAATAAAAGCTTGAGGGAATTTATAATTTACCTCTAATTTTTCTTTTCCAGCATGACTGAGAGTATGTATAGTTTTATGATAATACTTTGTAGGAATTAATCCTTCCTGTATACAATTTAAATCTGCACCACTATCAAAGAGTGCCACTACTTCTATTAAGAAGTCATTTTCTATTAGTAGTTTAATTTTTTCATGCCATTTTTGAGAAGTAATAATTTCTCTTATATTTTTCAGATATAATTCTGATTCTTTTATTGGTTGTATATTTAATTTTCTTTTTCTAGACATATAATTCTATTGTCTAATTCTTTATTATTTTGTTGTAAAATTTTTATTTCTGATTTTAAATTGTCAATTTCTTTTTTTAATTGTTGTATATCAATAGGTTTTTTATCTTTATTTCTTTGATTTAATTGAATTTTTAATTCGGCCAGAGAAAATGGTTTTGATTCTCTAGAATTTGAACAAGAAGGACCTTCTTCTTGTTTTCCCATAAATGAAGAGATTATCTTCTCTTTAATTTGTGGATCATCTACCACTTTTAATAATTCTATAATTTCACTTGTTAATACATTTATTTCCATGTTTTGGAATTGTGAAATTATTTTATAAATATTTTCTTCTTCTTCTTCTGAAGTATTATTACAACAGTTGTTTTTACAACAGTTTTCTTCTTCAGAGGAAGAGTATAGACTTTCATTTTCTAAAATATTTAAATCTTCATTAGATGATTGATCAGATTCAGTATCTGATTCTAAAAGTATCTTTGAGATTTGGTTTTTTAAATTTTCATCTTCTAGCTTATTAAGCTTCTTTCTAACCCAGCAAGTTTTGGCTGTGTGTCCTATTTTTCCATATTTCTTACAGATTAATTTTGACCTATATGTCTTATACGAAGGTTTATGTTCCTCGTATTTTTGAATTCTTTTATTTTTCCTATCTTCCATTTTCCTTTTTCTTTTCTGATGTTGGTAGGGATTAGATTTCTTAATTTTCTTAGAATTATTAGAGGTTCCTTCTATCCCAAATTGACTACAGAATTCACCTAATTGTTTCTTCTCATTTAGAGAATGTTTTTTAATTTGTTGATTTAATTTAATCTCATTGCATAAATTTAAACCTTCTTGGATACAAGTTCCTATTAACTTGCCGTAAGTATAATCATCATAATTTATACTTATTCCTCTTTTTCTTAGGTTATTCCTAACTCTTTCTGCAAATAAATAAGGGAGGCCATCTATGAATTTTGACTTTCAATGTGAGCTATTAGACTCAGGAATTTCCATTACTCTACTTAGGAAAGTATCTTTATACCACCTAAAAGATGTTAGGGTTCTACACTTAAGATTTTGTAGAGAGTTCTAATATTTTCTGAATTATCAGACCATCTGCCAGTAAAGTGTTCTATAATATTAACTATTAACGTATAAACTGAGTTGTTTTCAACAACACCATTATCCTCTTTTGTACTATTGAGGATTTCTTGTCTATCTGAATCTGATAGATAGTTATCCCACCAACCTTTAAGTTGGCCTGTAAATCCTGATATAATCATTTGAGCTATTGTCTTAATTGTATTTTATTATTCTGACAAATAGTGCTATACATAAGCATCCTATGGACAGTATTATAAATCTGCCCTTCTGTTTGACCATCTATGTTCCATTCATAGATCATTTTTCCACTATACGAATTACTAATTACGTATTCCTGTTCTTCTATTAGAACATCCTGTGGAGTAGGCCTCGGATAGTAATACATCCTTTGAGTTGGCTTATGAGCAAACTTAGATATCTTCATGATTTTATCATTGATCTTTTGCTTATAATCTTCTTCTTTTAGACTATCTTCAAAATCTGATAATGTACTTATTTTTAGATTTTTCAAAATATTAATTGAATCATTTAACGTTTGCATTAAATTTTCTTCAGATTTTGTTCTGAAATCTGTTACCTTAGGAGGTAATTGAATGCTAGGAGTAGCAATAGACTCTTTATTTTTTATCTGATCATTTATTATGATACTTTGTTTTTCTTTTAAATGGCATAATATTTTATCCATTTTCTTAGAAATGTCTTGGAGTTGTTCTCCAATTATTATTAAATAAAGATTTGAATAATTTTGTTGTTTTATTAAACCATTTATATGAGAAATAGTCGTCTGCAAGGTTTCACCTTCCAGAAGTTTTTGAAAATCTTGATAGTATCTTTCCTCTTCTTGTTTTTCAATTTTAAAACTATTAGTAGGAGGAAAAACATTTGATACTATGCTTCCATTAATATTAAAATTTCTTTCTATGACAGAAATAATACTATTAGTATATTTTTCAATAAACCATGGAACAAAAGGTATGATCTTTTGTTTCTCATTCAATTCATTATAAAATTCTTCTCTAAAAAATTCTTTGTCTGTTTTTTCAAAAATTTTTAAAAACCATGTTCTAAATAATTCCCATTTGGGTTGGAGAAATTCATTAGAAATTTCTCTCTTACCGGTGATCCCGGAGTAAAATCTAATTTTTCTTTTGTATTCATAATTATACAAAATTTATTTCTGATTCGGTTAGTTCCGGATCTATTCTAATTCCTCGAACTATATTATCCGAGTTTATTCTTAATTCATCTATTTTTCTTTCAGGAAATTCTTCCTTAATCCTAGATGTTGATGCTCTAGAAGGACTTCTAACTGTATAATCTACAGGAGAAATATAATAGTGTGATGACACCGATTTGGACAAAGAGGGTTCATATTTTATTTTATTATTTTCAAATTGTATTTGAACTTACCCTTCATTTGTTTGTGAGATATTTATTGGATTATTATCCACATATTGTTGAGATGGGCTAGTTTTGTCTAAAACCCAATTTTCTGGAAAATTAATTTCTTCCCATTTTATTTTTCTTCTAGTTGTAATATTAGCGTTGCTAAAATTAGTTTCTATTAGAATAATTTTATGGTTTGCTCCTCTTTTAAAGCTTTCAAGTTTCAAGCTCAAGCTCTTGATTTCAAGTTGTAATATTAGCTTTGCTAAAATATTATTAGTTTTATGGAAAATAATATTTGAAGTTTAAAGCTTTCAAGTTTCAAGCTCTTGATTTCTTAATTTTCTTAGAATTATTAGAGGTTCCTTCTATCCCAAATTGACTACAGAATTCATCTAATTGTTTCTTCTCATTTAGAGAATGTTTTTTAGTTTTTTGATTTAATTTAATCTCATTGCATAAATTTAAACCTTCTTGGATACAAGTTCCTATTAACTTGCCGTAAGTATAATCATCATAATTTATACTTATTCCTCCTTTTCTTAGGTTATTCCTAACTCTTTCTGCAAATAAATAAGGGAGGCCATCTATGAATTTTGACTTTCAATGTGAGCTATTAGACTCAGGGAGTTCCATTACTCTACTTAGGAAAGTATCTTTATACCACCTAAAAGATGTTAGGGTTCTACACTTAAGATTTTGTAGAAGAGTTCCAATATTTTCTGAATTATCAGACCATCTGCCTGTAAAGTGTTCTATAATATTAACTATTAACGTATAAACTGAGTTGTTTTCAACAACACCATTATCCTCTTTTGTACTATTGAGGATTTCTTGTCTATCTGAATCTGATAGATAGTTATCCCACCAACCTTTAAGTTGGCCTGTAAATCCTGATATAATTATTTGAGCTATTGTCTTAATTGTATTTTTATTATTCTGACAAATAGTGCTATGGTTTGCTAATTTTAATAGAAACTAATTTTAGCAAAGCTAATATTACAACTAGAAGAAAAATAAAATGGGAAGAAATTAATTTTCCAGAAAATTGGGTTTTAGACAAAGCTAGCCCATCTCAACAATATGTGGATAATAATCCAATAAATATCTCACAAACAATGAAGGGTCAGTTCAAATACAATTTGAAAATAATAAAATAAAATATGAACCCTCTTTGTCCAAATCGGTGTCATCACACTATTATATTTCTCCTGTAGATTATACAGTTAGAAGTCCTTCTAGGGCATCAACATCTAGGATTAAGGAAGAATTTCCTGAAAGAAAAATAGATGAATTAAGAATAAACTCGGATAATATAGTTCGAGGAATTAGAATAGATCCGGAACTAACCGAATCAGAAATAAATTTTGTATAATTATGAATACAAAAGAAAAATTAGATTTTACTCCGGGATCACCAGTAAGAGAGAAATTTCTAATGAATTTCTCCGACCCAAATGGGAATTATTTAGAACATGGTTTTTCAAAAATTTTGAAAAAATAGACAAAGAATTTTTCAGAGAAGAATTTTATAATGAATTGAATGAGAAACAAGAGATCATACCTTTTGTTCCATGGTGTGATATCCGGTAATTTTCCGTTACCAAACTCCGTTTGTTCCGTTAAGTCTTGCATACACGTGTCGGGAGCACACACTAGTTGTCGTTGAACGTTGGTGACTTAACAATAATCAGTAATGTAAAATTGATGATAATTAAGTTAACAATGTGATTATTAAGTTATGCTTATGTGATTTAAATGTTAACTGTAATTTTATCGCGTAACGTGAAAACGTGCATATTTATTTCGTGTGTTTTGTGATAAATGGGAATTATGCATGATTGTTATTAGTGATTAATAATAATTGTGTTTAGTAGTTAAAAACTATTTAAAAACTATTCAAAAAGCCTAATCTTTATAAAATACAAATTATAAGGGTTAAAAGGGTAAATATGATTAATTAAGTTACAAAATCAAAAACAAACCCTAATCCCCTAACCCATTCGGCCGCGACTTGCATCCCCTCACCCTCACCATCGCGAATTCAGCCAAGAACAAGCATTCACATTCGAATTTGGATCGATTTCAAGGCATACAACAAGTTAGAACCTTCAATTGCAAACTATTACACATCTAAAGGTTAGATTTTTGTATGATTTGATGATTGTTCATGATTGGCCGAAAGTTCCATGCGAATTCTGCAATTGATGGTCGATTGATGCTTGTTTGTTGTTGTTAATGCGTTTGTTGGGTAGATTATATGTTAATTAACGTCAAGTATGCAATAAAGGTTGGATTTTTACAAGTTTTTATGGAAATTACATTAGGGCCGAAACCCTAATTCGAAACTTGCAATTGGGGATCGATTTGTTGATGTTGGTTAGTGTTATTATGTTAGTTGGATTGTATATATGCTAGTTAACGTCGATTATGCAAGAAAGCTATGATTTTGATACATTGTTCATAGGTTACTAATAATAGTAACTTTATTTTGCATGAATTGATGATTGGTTGATGTATGAATGTTATGGATGTGTTTGTAATGATGTTTAGATGCTAGATGGTTGATATGAATGTTAGGAATTCAAGAATGCATGTTGTAGTTCATACCTTACTAAAGATAGTAACTTTTGGGTATGAAAGTTGATGAATCATGATGATTAGGTGTTGTTGATCATGTTTAAATGTTGTCATGGACTTGAATTGGTATATAATTGATGAATTCATGAATGTAGTGTGAGTTTGATGAATTTGGGATGAACCTTCCCAAAAGGGAAACTTTATTTGTGCAAATCCTTGAATTGGATGATTTGAGCATGTTTGGGATATTAGGATCATGCTAGTGTGTTCATGGATGGTTTCTAAGGTGATTAAATGTGTTGTTTAGGTTATATGAATGGTGGTTTGGTTTGTTACCTGTTTTGGCCTGTTGTGATTCGCATGACTTGTGTGATATCTAGTTGTATGATGATCTAGGTAGTACATGTGGTTAATGAAGTGCTATATGTAATCAAGTTGTATGTGAACATGTATGATATGCTGTTGTGTTAGTATTAACGAGTTATCACCTATAATGTCACCAACGGGTCAAACGGGTCAACTGGGTCAAATGTGTCTTGTCTTTCTAAAAACCTTGAGTTCCTTGGTTTGTAGAGCACTTAGGGTTTCATGTTGATTCTGTGCACACGTACTTATGTACTCTTGTGTTCTAGGTGACCTTTGAAGGTTGTCTTTCCCTCTTTCTTTCAAGTTAAGCTCTAGGTTAATTCTTGCGCGCATCAGGTGAGTTCTTGCCCCACTCATTTTACATAATCTCTTTTGGGGGAGATAGCATACTGTTGATCACAAACGCTTTTATATATGAGTGTGTATAATATTGATATAGTGTTGTTTACCATGGAAAGTCCTCACACTTTCGGATTGTTAATATTGAATAGCGGGGAAATTTTGGGTAGTACTACTGGGTCTGACGAGCCCCACCTGTGCGACTCGAGGTCAAACGGGTGCAATTTTGTCCTAACACATATTCGTCACGACACGGTAAGTCGTGACGGGAGGCAACAAACGTAACACAGTCAGCTTCGATCGCGAAATCACTATGATTAATATTTTTATGTTAATAGACTAGCTATCTATTGCAATACACTACTTATGCTCTGGAAACTGTTGATTGGTTTATATTTTAACGCAAACTCTTGAACTCACCAACCATGTGTTGACTTGTTTAGTATGCTATTCTCAGGTTAAGGTTGCCAGTTGCCTAGGAGCACGCACACCAGCATCGTTGAGTTGTCTACATTGTTTGTTTACCATTTGGGTTTATTTTCCTATTAAACATTTGTGTTTGGGGCGCGTATGTTTTGCGCATTCTCTTTACATACTACTTGTTTTGGGTTTTCTGTTTTAAAAACGCTTCCGCAGTATTTTAAACGTTAACTCTGGTTTTGTTTATTAATCATATAGAGTCGTTCTTGGTAACTAATGACTGAGATCCTGGTATGTCACGCGCCTCGCGTTAAAACCCCGCTCGCGGATTTTGAGGGTGTGACAGATTGGTATCAGAGCCATTGGTTATAGGGAACTAGGTTGCATACACACACTAGACTATAACCGCACAGTTGTTAGTTGCTTATCGCTTACTCTCCTTACTGTATACTCATTGGCATACGCAACACGTACTTCGCAGCATGGCATCGTCGTCCAGAAATTTAGGCAAGAGACCTGCACGATCTGAGTCACCTCCTACTTCTCCCGTACCGGATAGGGGATTTAACTGGCCTCGACATCCTTATCCTCCTAGCGAGATAGACTGGGATCAGCCTTTCATACCTCCTGAGCTCGATCCTCCGCGTAACTGGGATTTCTACCCCACTTACATAAACCGTATGGCTTATAGAGAACGCGTACCACCAGTAGCACCTACACGACCTAGGACTAGGTCATCGACCGCCTCTACTTTGCCTACACTTCCTACCTTGAGCATCCCTCTGGAGCAGGCATTTGCAGCTTTGGTAGCCACACTGGACACAGAGCGACAGCGGATTAGAGGACTCACTGATGAGAACTCTGCATTACGATCTGAGATGCGTCAGCTGCGTTACCAGGTAGATACGCTTCAGGAGCGACTTTCGATGGCCATTGGTGGACATCATACGCTGGCAGGCAACGTGGTACACTTAGTGAGCGCATGGACGCACAAGATCACCATAACATAGTGATCGATGATAGGTTTGCTGATTAGAGGCACAGCTAGCAGCACTCCAATTGCTGAAGCCCCTGCACCTTTGGTGGACCCTGATGAGGAAGACCCAGAAGAAGAACCCGAGGAAGCCCCCGAAGAAGAACCAGTAGAGATGGATGAGGACAGTGACGGATCTGACGTACTGGACTGATCCTACCTTTTAAATGACTTAGACTATGTAGTGTTTCTTTTCTTTGAAACCTATGTGGGAAGGGTTGTTTCCCACCCAACTGACAAACTTAAATTTTGACATTGATGGAATATTTTGTGACTCAATTGCAATTTATTTATCTTTGATTATTATTTCTGTTATAAATGTTGTGGTTGTGGTGAATGCATATTTCTTATTGTTTACTGTACCTTGATGAGATTAATGTGTTGGATGTTACTCATTATTGTAATTGTGAATTTTAAAGTGAAATATGGACGCACGTGGAAGAGGACGTGGGCGTGGTCGTGGACGTGGCGCCGGAGGCCGTGGAGCCGGAGCCATAAACATGACGCCTGCGGAATTGGCGGCATTAATTAATGAACATGTTCAGGCGGCAGTGGCTGCTGCCCAACCGGGACAACCAGCAGGTAAATGATAACAAGAGGTTAAACTGATTACCTAGTTATTTGTCTAGGATATCTGACTAATGTTTGGGTTGTCAAAACAGGACCACCACCATGTACCTACAAGTCCTTCATGGACTGTAAACCCCATACCTACAGCGGGACGGAAGGAGCTGTAGGGCTTGTAAGGTGGTTTGAGAAGACAGAGTCTGTCTTCGCGAAATGCAACTGCCCGCCTGCTGATCAGGTGAAGTATGCCACCGGGACATTGGAAGGCGCAGCACTTTCCTGGTGGAATGCCCAGGTACAAATGCTGGGTCAAGCCATGGCCAATGAACTACCTTGGGATGAGTTTAAAGAAATCATGACGAAGAATATTGCCCCCGGAATGAAGTGCAGAAACTGGAGATTGAGTTCTGGCAACTCAAAATGCAAGGCTCAGAAATTGAAGCCTACACGACTCGTACTCATGAGTTAGCCACTTTATGCCCAGGGATGGTGAATGAAATGCACAAGAGGGTGGAGCATTATATACGGGGATTGGTGCCTGAAATTCAAAGTATGGTAACTGCTTCTAACCCCACTACCATACAACAAGCTATCCGAACGCCCACAGGCTGACTGACCAGGCAGTTGAGCAAGGTCGGTTACCCAAACGGGGTGCGGTGGCAAGCGTGCCCGACCAGAAACGCAAGTGGGATGGTTCAAGCAACAAGGGATCGTCATCCAGTAGCCAATCTCAACCTCAACAACAGCAGCAAAGTCAGCAACAGCAACGGAAGTTTGATAACAACCGAAGCTTCAACCAGACGACTCCCTCAAATCAAGGACCCGGTGGGTATGGTGGAAGACTGCCGAAGTGCAACCGGTGTAACTACCACCATGTGGGTCGATGTGATAACTTCAAGTGTCAACGTTGTGGGAAGATTGGTCATGCAGCCAAAGACTGTCGGGGTGAACTGATGAAGAAGCCTCAACAATCACAAGAAACTCCGAAAGGTTGTTTTGAGTGCGGAAAAGAAGGCCATTACAAACGCAACTGTCCCCAGCTTAAGAGGAATGGTAATGGTAACAACAACAATGGGAACAACAACAACAATAACAATGGCAACAACAATAACAACAACAATGGTAATGGCAACAACAATGGTGGAAACAACAATGGAGCCAAAGGAAGAGCCTTCGTCATTGGCTCAGGTGAGGCTCTAAACGACCCTACAACAGTAACTGGTAAATTTTCGGTTAATGGTTGTTTTGCTACCGTATTATTCGATACCGGAGCCGATAGAAGTTTCGTGTCCACTAGGTTCTGTAGTCTTTTAAGTGATATGCCCTCAGCCTTAGAATCTAAATACACCGTAGAGTTAGCTAACGGTACACAGATTCACGTAACGCATATTCTTAGAGACTGCAAGATAGAGCTTGCTGGTCATACATTCACCATAGATCTCATGCCTGTTACGTTAGGAAGCTTTGATGTGGTAGTAGGCATGGATTGGCTTTCCGATAAACAAGCAGAAGTCATATGCCACGAGAAGATCATACGGATTCCCCTTGGTGAAGAAGTCCTTACGGTCAGAGGTGATAGGAGTGGTGCGGTGATAGGCATCATCTCGTTTATGAAAGCACAGAAGTTGTTACGAAAGGGTCGACTGGCCATATTAGCACTCGTCACAGATAAACAGGTCGAGGAAAAGAAGATAGAGGATATCCCCGTAGTTCGTGAGTTTCCTGAGGTGTTTCCGGAAGACCTTCCTGGATTACCGCCTCATCGTCAAGTTGAATTCAGATTGAGTTGACTCCAGGAGCCGCTCCAATTGCGAGAGCACCGTACCGATTAGCTCCGAACGAACTGCAGGAATTATCCGCTCAACTACAAGAGTTGTTGGATAAAGGGTTCATCCGACCGAGTTCGTCGCCCTGGGGAGCGCCAGTTCTATTTGTGAAGAAGAAGGATGGTACATTTCGAATGTGCATTGACTATAGGGAACTGAACAAGGTTACTATCAAGAATAGATATCCGTTACCTCGTATCGATGATTTGTTTGATCAACTACAAGGATCAAGCTATTACTCTAAGATTGATCTGAGGTCTGGGTATCATCAGCTGAGAGTTCGAGAAGAGGACATCTCGAAGACTGCTTTCCGTACACGATATGGTCACTATGAATTTTTGGTCATGCCATTTGGGTTGACGAATGCACCAGCAGTATTCATGGACCTCATGAATCGCGTGTGCAAACCCTATCTTGATCAGTTTGTTATCGTCTTTATTGATGACATACTGATATACTCAAGGACCGAGGAAGAACATGAGAAGCACTTACGTTTAATCTTAGAATTACTTAGAAAGGAACAACTGTACGCAAAGTTTTCTAAGTGTGATTTCTGGATACGTGAGGTACAATTTTGGGTCATATTGTCAACGAGAAGGGAATACATGTTGATCCTGCTAAGATTGAAGCGATAAAGAATTGGTCTGTTCCTAAGACACCAAGTGAGATACGACAATTCCTTGGATTAGCGGGATATTATCGACGATTCATTGAAGGATTCTCTAAGATTGCACAACCTCTCACAGCCTTGACTCACAAGGGAACGACGTACAAATGGGGTGAGAGTCAGGAATCTGCTTTTCAGTTGCTGAAACATAAATTGTGTAGCGCACCAATATTAGCGTTACCGGATGGTAGTGATGACTTCGTAGTCTACTGCGATGCGTCTATTCAAGGACTTGGATGTGTCCTGATGCAGCGGGATAAAGTGATAGCTTACGCCTCTAGACAATTGAAGATTCATGAGAAGAACTATACCACCCATGACTTGGAACTGGGTGCGGTAGTTTTTGCCTTAAAATCTGGAGACATTACTTGTACGGTACCAAATGCACCATCTACACCGATCACAAGAGTCTTCAGCACATCTTTGAGCAAAAGGAGTTGAACATGAGGCAAAGACGCTGGGTGGAATTGTTAAACGACTATGATTGTGCTATTAAGTACCACCCGGGGAAAGCAAATGTAGTTGCTGATGCGCTGAGTAGAAAAGAGACTGCTAAACCTCGACGTGTGCGAGCTCTGCAACTAACGATTAGTACGCAATTACCTGAACAAATCCGAGAGGCTCAAAAGAAGCTTTGAAAGCAGAAAACATTGGGTCTGAATCGTTAAGGGTATGGAAAAACAATTGGAAGTAAAAGCGGATGGGATTCGTTACTTCATGGATAGACTATGGGTACCTCTACACGGACCTGAGAGACTTGGTGATGAGTGAGGCTCACAAGTCCAAGTATTCTATACATCCTGGATCTGACAAGATGTACCACGATTTGAAGGCGCACTATTGGTGGCCTAACATGAAAGCAGATGTAGCTACTTATGTGAGTAAGTGTCTGACCTGCTCGAAGGTGAAAGTGGAGTATCAGAAACCATCTGGTCTACTACAACAACCCGAGATCCCTATGTGGAAGTGGGATCAAATATCAATGGATTTTATTACTAAGTTACCTCGCACTTCTACGGGTTGTGATACAATATGGGTTATCGTGGACCGATTGACAAAATCTGCTCATTTCCTAGCGATAAAGGAAACAGATAAGATGGAGAAATTAACCCGACTTTATCTGAAGGAGATCGTTTCGAGGCATGGAGTACCGATCTCAATCATTTCTGATCGCGATTCTCGTTTCACATCACACTTCTGGCAGTCGTTGCAGAAAGCTTTAGGTACGCGATTGGATATGAGTACTGCTTATCATCCACAGACTGATGGTCAAAGCGAGCGTACTATACAGACTTTGGAGGACATGTTACGTGCTTGTGTGATTGACTTCGGGAATAACTGGGAAGTTCACCTACCATTGGTGGAATTTTCTTACAACAACAGTTATCACACTAGCATAAAGGCAGCACCTTTTGAAGCTTTATATGGGAGAAAGTGTAGATCGCCAGTTTGCTGGGCTGAAATTGGTGATAGTCAATTAACGGGTCCTGAGTTAGTACACGAGACAACTGAGAAGATTGTTCAGATAAGAAACCGCATGGCCGCAGCGCGAGACAGACAGAAAAGCTATGCTGACAAACGACGAAAACCTTTGGAATTTTCAGTTGGTGACAAGGTTTATTAAAAGTCTCACCGTGGAAAGGCGTAGTTCGGTTTGGTAAGCGAGGAAAGCTAAATCCGAGATACGTTGGACCATTTGAGATAGTGGAAAGAATTGGTCCAGTGGCCTATCGACTAGCCTTACCTGATTCATTGAGTGGAATCCATGATGTATTCCATGTTTCAAATCTAAAGAAATGTTTAACGGATGAAACGATGGTCGTACCACTGGAAGAAGTTCAAGTAGATGAACAATTACGTTTCATTGAGGAACCTGTCGAAGTGATGGATCGTGAGGTGAAAACGCTTAAGCAAAGCAAGATACCCATCGTCAAAGTTTGTTGGAACTCGAGATGTGGACTAGAATTCACGTGGGAACGTGAAGACCAAATGAAGCTTAAGTATCCTCAGCTATTCGAAAAGACGATGCCAGCCGGCGAAGGTATTGATTAAATTTCGGGACGAAATTTCTTTCAACATGGGGATGATGTGACAACTCATCCAAAACTCACACGATTTCGATTTCCTTGTGCCAATGCAGTAGACCAGTGATGAAACACTCACCATGTAACGCAATTTTCGGGACGAAAATTCTTTCAACATGGGGATAATGTGACATCCGGTAATTTTCCGTTACCAAACTCCGTTTGTTCCGTTAAGTCTTGCATACACGTGTCGGGGCACACACTAGTTGTCGTTGAACGTTGGTGACTTAACAATAATCAGTAATGTTAAATTGATGATAATTAAGTTAACAATGTGATTATTAAGTTATGCTTATGTGATTTAAATGTTAACTGTAATTTTATCGCGTAACGTGAAAACGTGCATATTTATTTCGTGTGTTTTGTGATAAATGGGAATTATGCATGATTGTTATTAGTGATTAATAATAATTGTGTTTAGTAGTTAAAAACTATTTAAAAACTATTCAAAAGCCTAATCTTTATAAAATACAAATTATAAGGGTTAAAAGGGTAAATATGATTAATTAAGTTACAAAATCAAAAACAAACCCTAATCCCTAACCCATTCGGCCGCGACTTGCATCCCCTCACCCTCACCATCGCGAATTCAGCCAAGAACAAGCATTCACATTCGAATTTGGATCGATTTCAAGGCATACAACAAGTTAGAACCTCAATTGCAAACTATTACACATTTAAAGGTTAGATTTTTGTATGATTTGATGATTGTTCATGATTGGCCGAAAGTTCCATGCGAATTCTGCAATTGATGGTCGATTGATGCTTGTTTGTTGTTGTTAATGTGTTTGTTAGTAGATTATATGTTAATTAACGTCAAGTATGCAATAAAGGTTGGATTTTTACAAGTTTTTATGGAAATTACATTAGGGCCGAAACCCTAATTCGAAACTTGCAATTGGGGATCGATTTGTTGATGTTGGTTAGTGTTATTATGTTAGTTGGATTGTATATATGCTAGTTAACGTCGATTATGCAAGAAAGCTATGATTTTGATACATTGTTCATAGGTTACTAATAATAGTAACTTTATTTTGCATGAATTGATGATTGGTTGATGTATGAATGTTATGGATGTGTTTGTAATGATGTTTAGATGCTAGATGGTTGATATGAATGTTAGGAATTCAAGAATGCATGTTGTAGTTCATACCTTACTAAAGATAGTAACTTTTGGGTATGAAAGTTGATGAATCATGATGATTAGGTGTTGTTGATCATGTTTAATGTTGTCATGGACTTGAATTGGTATATAATTGATGAATTCATGAATGTAGTGTGAGTTTGATGAATTTGGGATGAACTTTCCCAAAAGGGAAACTTTATTGTGCAAATCCTTGAATTGGATGATTTGAGCATGTTTGGGATATTAGGATCATGCTAGTGTGTTCATGGATGGTTTCTAAGGTGATTAAATGTGTTGTTTAGGTTATATGAATGGTGGTTGGTTTGTTACCTGTTTGGCCTGTTGTGATTCGCATGACTTGTGTGATATCTAGTTGTATGATGATCTAGGTAGTACATGTGGTTAATGAAGTGCTATATGTAATCAAGTTGTATGTGACATGTATGATATGCTGTTGTGTTAGTATTAACGAGTTATCACCTATAATGTCACCAACGGGTCAAACGGGTCAACTGGGTCAAATGTGTCTTGTCTTTCTAAAACCTTGAGTTCCTTGGTTTGTAGAGCACTTAGGGTTTCATGTTGATTCTGTGTACACGTACTTATGTACTCTTGTGTTCTAGGTGACCTTTGAAGGTTGTCTTTCCCTCTTTCTTTCAAGTTAAGCTCTAGGTTAATTCTTGCGCGCATCAGGTGAGTTCTTGCCCCACTCATTTTACATAATCTCTTTTGGGGGAGATAGCATACTGTTGATCACAAACGCTTTTATATATGAGTGTGTATAATATTGATATAGTGTTGTTTACCATGGAAAGTCCTCACACTTTCGGATTGTTAATATTGAATAGCGGGGAAATTTTGGGTAGTACTACTGGGTCTGACGAGCCCCACCTGTGCGACTCGAGGTCAAACGGGTGCAATTTTGTCCTAACACATATTCGTCACGACACGGTAAGTCGTGACGGGAGGCAACAAACGTAACACAGTCAGCTTCGATCGCGAAATCACTATGATTAATATTTTTATGTTAATAGACTAGCTATCTATTGCAATACACTACTTATGCTCTGGAAACTGTTGATTGGTTTATATTTTAAAGCAAACTCTTGAACTCACCAACCATGTGTTGACTTGTTTAGTATGCTATTCTCAGGTTAAGGTTGCCAGTTGCCTAGGAGCACGCACACCAGCATTGTTGAGTTGTCTACATTGTTTGTTTACCCATTTGGGTTATTTTCCTATTAAACATTTGTGTTTGGGGCGCGTATGTTTTGCGCATTCTCTTTACATACTACTTGTTTTGGGTTTTCTGTTTTAAAAACGCTTCCGCAGTATTTTAAACGTTAACTCTGGTTTTGTTTATTAATCATATAGAGTCGTTCTTGGTAACTAATGACTGAGATCCTGGTATGTCACGCGCCTCGCGGTAAAACCCGCTCGCGGATTTTGAGGGTGTGACACATGGTTTATTGAAAAAATATAATAGTATTATTTCTGTCATAGAAAGAAATTTATATTAATGGAAGCTAATATCAAATGTTTTCCTCCTACAATAGTTTTAAAATGAAAAACAAGGAGAGGAAAGATACTATCAGCTTTTCAAAAACTTCTGGAAGTGAAACCTTGCAGACGAATATTTCTCTATAAATGGTTAATAAAAACAACAACAATTATTCAAATCTTTATTTAATAATAATTGGAGAACAATCTGTTAGGATCAGAGATCTAAGTTTGATCAATTAGATTTGAATCACAGCGGAATTAGAGCAAGAATTAAGCAAATATAGCAAGAACACAATAATATTCAATGGAACAGTACACGGTTATATAGATATAGGGTTTTCTGCAAAGGGATAATAACATTCATGCACACATGCTTCGGTTGGCGGCTGCTAGGTTTTCCTAAGCTGCCCGATTACAATTAGGTCAGCATTCCTTATATATAGGAATGTGACGTCTGCTGATGTCACTTGATAGTGACATCTAACAGAATTATTACAAACTACTGAAAGTAAGCAAACTACTGAGAATGTTCACAACAACTGAGAACATCTCAGATTATTCCAAGTACACGAAGAAACATAAAACTACTGAAACTACAAGTACTGAAAGGAAACTACAACTACTGAAAGGAACCATCACAACTACTGAAGAGGTCTTCTTCAGCTGTTGTGACAATCATCTGAAACTTGGTCTTCAGTCTTTGTCTTCAGCTTTTGTCTTCAGACTTTGTCTTCAGCTCTTTCACTTCAGACTTTGTCTTCAGCTCTTTCACTTCAGACTTTGTCTTCAGCTCTTGTTATCAGCTGATGTCTTCAGCTGTTGCAGACTACTTCAGTTGTTGTAATGTCCGTGGGACTTAAAGGTTTTTCTGATCAGGCTCATTGGTTCTTTTGGTCCAACAAACTCCCCCTGAACCAATGCAGCCAAAACCTTTAAGCTTATTGAGGTCCCACTTATTCTTGGCAGAAATACTCTCTTGATCAGCTTTAGAGATATCGGATAAGCACAGGCCAGGGAACAGGTTTCAGTAGATGTGAATGTCAAAGGATGGAAGGGAACTTTGTCTTGGGGAACTGGACACAGAGCCGTTATCCCAACCATGAAACCTACTTCCCATTGATGAGTCTATAAGACTCTCTGACGTAGGCCTCAAGGAGAACAACTTGTTCCTCCTTAGTGAGTTCTTCTGCTTCTCCTTCGAAGAAGAAACTCTGGGCCATAGTACTCTGATAAGTACTTTATCGTCTTTCCATTTTTCAACTCAACAGTTGTTATCTCTCTGTAAGCAAATCATCTGGGTGAGTCCCTTCTAATAACAACTGGAGTTCATTTTTCTTGATCTCTTCAAGCCTCTTGTATAACAACCCCTTCTTGACCATTTTGTTCTCCATTAGAGTTTGAGGGGTCATCTTTGACTTGTAGGCTCTCTTGAAGTCTTCAAGTATTTCCCAGGGTGAGACTACAATGGCCAACATAATAGCAGCATCTATGGTCTTTCTCACTTGGCCATTGTATCTACTTGGTATGGATTTCTTATGAATTCTAGAACTAACCCTGGGGTCTGGCCAAATCCTTACTCTCTCCTTTTGATATTGAAAGGTATACCTGAGAGCATACAGCCTTTGAGCATGTTTCTTCATGGCTTGTATAGATGATGACTGAGGAAACTCTTTGTCAATCATCTTCAAAAGTTGCTCATCGTGCTGTTTCTGCTGTTCTTCTTCTTCAATCTTAACTTTCACCATTTGCCTCTGAAAGTCTGGTGTATCATTTGTTGACTTCTGGGCTCAGGTAATTTTAGAACAGCAGAGATTGGCAGACTATCTTCTTCATCATCTTCTTCTTCTTCTTCTACCATCCTCAACACCCTTCTCCTCCTTCTGGGTGCATCACTGGATGTGGTTTGAGGTGGTTTTTGGGTAAGGGAGTTGGTTTTGAGGGTTGAGTTGATTTGGAGAGTTGTGGGGTTGGTTGTTTTTGAGAGGGAGTTTGGGAAGGCTGATCTAGCATTTTTATGGTGAGTTTGGCTTTGGAAAGCTTGGCCATATCAGTTCTCTTCCCAGCACCTGCTTCGTCTAAGGCTTCTATAATCAACCCCTTGTTGAATTCTTCAGAAGCACAGATTCTGGTGGTTATTGCCAGAATACTGTCTCTGGTCCATGATTTAATCTCAATTAATGATCTTCCCAAGTATTTTGCAATAAACCTGATCATTATCTCCAACCTCTCCCTTTCCATACACTATAACTGGCCCATCTTTCTTGTATCTCATTAATCTCCAGCCTTCTGATCTCAGTGTCTAATGTGGCTGTATCAAAGCCCTGTCTGAAGAGTTGATCTATTATTCTGTCCATTGATCTGCTGTGAGCTTCATCAGCTTCTTTAATCAGATCTTCCAATGATTTCTCTTCATCAGGCTTTTGAGTTTCAGCACTTTTCTTTCTCTTGTATGTGATCAGCTGTTTTCCTGTTCTTTTTCTTGTTGTTTCTCTCTTCCACTCTCTTTCTCTTTCTTTCTTTCACTGCCTTAGACTCCCCCTTTTTGGGTGCATGGGTTCAGGGGTTTGAATGGCAGAAAGCTTCTTTTGCACAGCATCATCAACAAGTGTTTTTAGAGTCGAGGAGATCCTCTCATCAATGGCTTTATGCACAATCTCATTGATGATGGGAGTGATGAGAGGTAAGGAATTTTGAAATGTAGCAACCATCTGCTCAGAGGGGTTCTGTCCCTGAGAGGTGGTGCCAACAACAGTGGCTGGTGGCTCAGTTGAGTGAAGTGGCGGAGTGTTTGGAAACCTTCAGATGAAGGTGCCATCTGTGGGTTTATTGGGGCAGATGGACTTTGATCCTGAGACATTTTGGCAAGCAGTTCTTTGAGTCTGCTCACCTCAGCCTCAAGGATTGTGTTATGGGCTAAGACATCATAGAAAAAGCCCAGGTCATCATCAGTCTTTGCTGAATCACCTGACCTCCTGATTGAATCAGGATGTACATGCCCTGAGTGTAGATCAGTTGTAGCATGTGCCCCTTGTTCTTGGTTCTGGGGACTTCCTGCCTCAGGACTGAGTCCTTCATCGGCAGTTGCCTCTGGTGAGGTCTTAGAGATGTTACCAACTTCATCCTGTTCATTTGCTGAATCAGTAGAAGTGGCAGCCTCACCAGATGTTCTAACCTCCTCCTCTACACGGGGAGATTGAACATTATAACCCCTGTGTGTGGGTTATCAGCAGCATTTTGGTCCTCTTCCTCATTGAGGTTCCCCCATTGTATTGGTGTCTGGGGAGGAGGAGAGGAATGCAGCTGACTCAACACTTGTGCAACAATAAATGTTGGGCTTTGAGGGGCGGTTGCATTTGGAGATAGGGTTGAAGCAGATTGCACCCGGGGTGACTGGTGCTCTTCAATGGTAACCTTCTCAATTGAGATAGGTTCCAGCATTGTGGTATCCCCAATTTTGGTTGCATCAGGATCCTGTTGAGAGGATGCCTGAGCGGCTACGGTTGGTGGAGTCTTGGACACTACTGGGGGGTTAGAACCAGTAAGTGTTTCCTGTATTGGTGTTACAGGGGCATCCTCAGGGGACTCATCTCCCTGAGTAGCCTTTTTGGGCTTTTTGGTTTTGGGTTTGGTGGGGACTTTGGATCTGGAAGTGGAGGCTGTGGGTTCCCGCTGCTTGGGTTTGAGCAGCCGGGCAGCCCCTTTCATTGTAGGGTCAGAGTTGTGCCTGGAGTATACTTCAGGCAATACAGCCGGAGCAGGGACTCCAAGGCCAACAAGGCCGTCTGATTTTAGCTGTGTTAAAATTATGGCCATGAGAAACCTGGGATATAATATCCATCTGTTTGCCACAGGTTTCAAGGCCAGATCCTTTAGTTCCATAAACACTATCTCAGAAAAATTTAAAGTTTGTCGTTCAAAGATAGAGTATAATACCTGTTGCCATCGGGAAGACATTTGATCCCATGAGGAGGTTTTTGGTGCAAGGCAGACATTCACCATGTGGAATATAAGACGTTCAGCATCATGGAAGTGCTTCTTCAGAATGGTGGTAGCACTTAAGTCTCCTTCATACCCGTTGTTGATGAAAGACATATCGGTTGTGCCTTTCGGGTATTCTGTGACACAGGTGGCATCATGTAGATCTAGGGTTTGTCGAATGATGTCCGTAGTGATGACCACCTGTTTCTGGTTGACCAACGACTGGAGAGTGATTTGGCTATCATTCTCACTAGTTTGCACAGAGACGTTGGTCCAGAACTGGCTTAGGGAATCGGGGTATATGGTAGGATTCAGAAGAAACGCGGTTCGGTACTGGGAATCTACCATAAGATCGATGGCGTTATCAAATTTGTTCCAGAAGGCCGATTTCGAGAGGTAGGCAACACAGTTGTGTCTGGGTTTGAGTTTCATGGTCGCCATTGGAGAGAGTGAAGGACGGAAAACGGCTAATGAAACGTCTGAAAGTAGGTTTAGGTATTTATAGGGTAAGAAAAAGGCTGATATAAAACGACTGAAAGTGTTGGTGCTGTCATCAGTTGTTTGAAAACAACTGAAGACCTGGTTTTAACTTTCAGAAGTAACAACTGAAGACTTGGTATTAGTCATCAGTAGTTGTGAAACTACTGAAGACATGGTTTTGGCTTCAGGTGTTGTAACAACTGAAGACTTGGTGTTAGTCATCAGTAGTTGTGAAACTACTGAAGACATGGTTTTGGCTTCAGTTGTAAGTGAAGCAGCAGTTGTAGAAACAACTGAAGAGAAAATTTTCTCATCAGCTGTTGTCGTCAATTCTTAGCTCATCAGCTGTTTCATTCTGACCTCAACACTTCATCAGACTTTGTCTGAGTTTCAGATGTTTCATAGGTCATCAGTACTTATCTGTTATTCTGACATCAGCAGTTGTAACTACAGCAGTAGTTGTAACCACATCAGTTCTTTTCAACAGATGAGTACTTCAGTACTTTTAAGTAATTTAGTCTTCAGTAGTTATGAAAACTACTGAGGATAAAAGAACTGCAGTACTTATTTGTGACAGTAGTATACGAATGCTCATCAGTACTTGTTGACTGAGATCATCAGTAGTTGTCACTTATTCTAGCTGCAGCATACCAAGCCTTAACACTAGGTTTTGGAAAGTTGAACTGTCCAAAGGCTTAGTAAATATGTCTGCAAGCTCATCAGCACTAGGAACAAACTTTGGATCAATCAGACCTTTTTCAAAACAATCCCTAATAAAATGGTGTCTGATCTCAATATGTTTGGTCCTAGAGTGCTGGACTGGATTCTTGACAATACAAAGAGCTGAAGCACTATCCATTAGTAATGGAGTCTTAGTCTCTGTAATGCCATAATCCAGTAATTGATTCTGAAGCCAGAGTACCTGAGATGTACAACTTGCAGCAGCAATGTACTCGGCTTCAGCAGTGGATGTAGCAACAGATGTTTGTTTCTTACTCTGCCAAGAAACCAAACAGTTGCCTAGGAATTGACATCCACCAGAAGTTGATTTTCTAGTTAATTTACACCCTGCATAGTCACTATCAGAAAAAGCAACTAATTTGCAAGAGTGCCCAGTGGAATACCAAAGACCTAGAGATTGAGTACCTTGCAGATATCTAAAGATCCTCTTGACTGCAATCAAATGAGACTCTTTAGGAGCAGCCTGAAATCTAGCACAAACACAAGTTGCAAACATAATATCTGGTCTAGAAGCTGTTAAGTACATCAAGGACCCAATCATACATCTGTAAAGTGTTTCATCAACAGCTTTACCTTTCTGATCTGCATCCAGTTGTGTGGTGCTGCACATGGGAGTAGAACAGGGCTTACAGTGTTGTAAATCAAACTTTGCCAAAAGACTTTTTGTGTATTTTGACTGATGAATGAAAGTTCCATCAGCCTTTTGTTTGATTTGCAGACCTAGAAAGAACTGTAATTCTCCCATGGCACTCATTTCGAATTTTTGTTGCATCAACTTTGTAAATGCATCACACAACTGTGGATCAGAGGAAGCAAAAATAATATCATCAACATAAATTTGAACAAGGAGCTTATGCTGACCCACTTTCTTAATGAACAAAGTTTTATCTATGGAGCCTCTAGTGAAATTATTCTGAAGAAGAAAATTTGACAGTGTTTCATACCAGGCTCTAGGAGCTTGTTTCAACCCATAAAGAGCCTTATCAAGTTTATACACCCAATCAGGATGTTTATTATCCTCAAAACCTGGTGGTTGACACACATAAACCTCTTCTTTTATTTTACCATATAAAAACGCACTTTTGACATCCATTTGAAAAACTTTAAGATTGTGGAATGCAGCATAGGCTAAGAACAATCTAATTGCCTCCAGTCTGGCTACAGGGGCAAAGGTTTCATCATAATCAATACCTTCTTCTTGTGAAAACCCCTGGACAACCAGTCTGGCCTTGTTCTTGACAATTTGCCCATTTTCATCTGTTTTATTCCTAAACACCCATTTAGTGCCTATTGCACACTTACCTGGGGGTAGAGGAACCAGTTCCCACACTTGCTGCTTTTTGAACTGAAGAAGCTCAAGCTGCATGGCATCAACCCATCCATTGTCTCTTAATGCAATATGATAGTTCTTTGGCTCTTGCTGACTGATGAAAAGAGCATAGAAGCAGAAGTTGGACAATTGACTTCTAGTTGAGACACCAGCATTGATATCACCAATGATTTGAGACGTTGGGTGATTCTTCAGCTCTTGATGCACTATGAGATCTGTGCAAGTGTTTGTAGCACGCTCAGCAGCAACAGATGTTGATCCAGATTCTTGAAACCAAGTGTTAGATGGCATATCAAATGAAGTAGAGGATTCAGAAATCTCATCAGCATTTGTTGTGGATGGTGCTACTGAAGCTACAGGAACATCAAGTTGAGTAGACTCAGGCAGTTGATCACTAAACTTGAATAGGTGAGTACTGGGATCATCATGAACATCAGTACCACCAGATGGATGACTAGCTGCAGAAGGTGATGAATTCACATGATCTGCAACAGCTGGAGGCTGATAAGGAACATATTGCAGTATGTCCAGATCAAACAACTCCACAGGGTTTTGTGGGATTTTGTCCTTAGGAGATTCATTGAACTTCACATGCAAGGTTTCTTCAACCATCTTTGTCTTACAGTTGAACACTCTGTAAGCCTTGCAAGTGGATGAGTACCCAACAAAATACCCTGCATCCACCTTAGAATCAAACTTTTGGAGTTGATCCTTTGTGTTGAGAATGTAACAAGGACACCCAAATGCTCTGAAGAATGAAATTAGAGGAGCCAAATGATGTAGAACTTCATAAGGAGTCTTCATCAACCTCTGATTCACTAAAGCTCTATTTTGCACATAGCATGCTGTGTTGACAGCTTCAGCCCAAAAGGTCAGTGGCAAACCAGAGTCAGCCAACATGGACCTTGCAGCTTCAATTAGGGTCCTGTTCTTTCTCTCCACTACTCCATTTTGTTCTGGAGTCCTTGGGATGCTATACTGCCTCTTGATTCCTTTTGAAAGGTAGAAATCATCAAGTGTATGGTTTCTAAATTCAGTTCCATTATCACTTCTTATACACTTGACTGATAGGGAATACTGCTTCTCAACATACAACACAAAGTTAATAATTGTCTGAGCAGCCTCATCCTTTGAATGCAAGAAGAAGGTCCATACAAATCTGGAGTAATCATCCACAATTACCAGACAGTATTTCTTCTTTGCCATGCTCATTACTCTCACAGGACCAAAGAGATCCATGTGCAGTAATTGCAAGCAGGCAGTGGACTTTGGTTCTTCTATAGGAGGAAATGAGACTTTGTGTTGTTTTCCTTTTAAACAAGCAGTGCAGGTTTCATCACAGAGGAACTCCTTTATTGGTAGACCTCTTACTAAACTTTGTGGATCAGCTGATTCATGTTTTTGAGATTAACATGACCCAGCCTTCTATGCCACAGTTTAGATTCCTGAGGAGAGGCCTTGGAGAACAGGCAAGGATGACCTTTTAAATCAATCTTCTTTGACAAATCCAAGGCATATACTCTTCCTATCCTGTTGGCCTTCAGGAGAGTATGTTCATCCAATACCTTGTCAATCAGCCTCAGAACTTTGGAAGACAGAATCCGGCAGTTCTGGCTTGTGAAAAGTGCAACATGCCCTTTATCACACATCTGACTGACACTCAGTAGATTATACTTGAGATTCTCCACATGGTTAACATCATCAAATCTGATTTCTCCATTTGACACAAATCCTTTCCCGATGATGTAACCCTTAGCATCATTTCCAAATGAGACAAATCCCTTCTTTCCTTGAGAGTAGTCATTAAGAAGAGAACTGCTCCCAGTCATATGCATAGATCCTCCACTGTCTACATACCAGATGCTTCTTTGGCATGCTGAAGAACCCTGCATTTATCATAAGAAACTAGTTAGCTTTAGAGACCCAAACCTTTTTGGTTTTGGGTATGTTTTCATCAACAGATTTAACCATAACTTGTTTCTCATGATTAACAGCTGATGAAGGTGGAGATGGTGCTGAAATGGAATTCTTAGATTTGGGCTTGGATTTCCTTTTCAGTGGTTTGATCACAGGTGCATCTAGTTGGTTAACTCTCCCCAACAAATGCTGAACCATCATAACAAGTTGTGTCTGATTTGTTGCTAAAGCCTTCAGCTCATTTGACACATCAGTACTTGTTTTTGATGAGTTCCTGTGACCCACCATTTCCTCCTTCTTGAAATTCACAGACTTCGTCTGATGTTTATCATGAGGAACACTATCAGCTGTTTTCTGATAAACCCCATCCTTCTTTTTGGATTTTGGTGAGGCCTTGGGTTTATCAGTTTGAGATGACTGTGGTACAAACTTGGTTTCAAACTCATTTTTCATTTTATTTATCTCTTCTTTAATGAGCTTATCTCTGTTGAGTTTGGAACCCTTTTTGTACCAGCATTCATCAGATAGATGATTGAATTTACCACATATTTCACATGGCTTATTCTTCATCTTGGATTGATCAACTGCTGAAGTGGAAACTACTGAAGGTGTGATCTTCAGTACTTTCCTCCTTTCAGTACTTGTGTTAAGTACTGAAGGATCGGTAACAACTGAAGACTTGTTCTTCAGCTGTTCTCTATCCGTCCTGAAAGACCGTATGATAGATTCCTCAGCAGTTGTTAATCCTTTTATTTCATCAGATTTGAAATGCTTTTCAGATGTTGTGACTTGCCCTTCAGTACTTGGAGTACTTTGAGGAACAACATCTGAATTTCTCAGCTTCATGTGTTTATCAGCATTTAAACCATCAGGCAATTGATTTGCTGAGATCTTAACACTGACTTCATCCTCTAATTTTGTATTATCATTTGAGGATGAATCACATGATGATGTGGTTTGGAAATTACTTTCACCTTCAGATTTTACTATTGATTTTGAAGTAAAATCAGTAGGTGGTGCAGTATGATTGTAACCTATTCCAAACTTCACATTTGAAGCTGTTTGCTTGCTGAGAAGCATTTCAAATCCCTTGCAGGATGTTACCCATCGGTCACACTCAACTTGGGTAGCTGCAAGTGTCTCTTTGAGACTTCTGTGGTTCTCGAGTATGACCTCTACCTTAGCCTTTTCATCATTAAGTTGGCATTTAAGCTTGTAAATCTCATCATCTTTGTCATTAAGTGCAGACACATACTCATCTTTTCTTTTGGAAATAGTTTTCTCAAGCTCAAGATTTTGACTGATTAAAGCTACATTTGCCTCTCTAATAGAGACAAAGGCAGCTATGCATGATTCAGAACATAACTTGGCTTTAGCCTCAGAAGATATCTGGGTTACCTGTGAAGATGAAGCATCTGAGCAGGAACCCTCAGTAGACTCCAGGGCCATGAGAGCAAGATTCCCAAAAGGATGTTCACCACCATGTTGACCAGCACCAGCAGATAGTTGCTCATTGAAACCAGAAAGATCATCTGGTAAGCTGCTCCAGTCAACAACTCCTGGTGTGAAGAAGCTGTGATGAGGTTGAGATTGTGATGGAGATGGTTGAGGCTCAGGTAGGGCTTGAGGTTGTTGTGCTATAGGGACATGAACTGGATTTGGCTGTGGCATATAATAGCAGGGATAAGGATATGGCATTGAACCCTGAGGGACAAAGTATGCAGGAGATTGAGGTTGTGAGTGATGACCAGAACTAGCAGGATGTTGCCCTTTGTTTTGTGAACTATTGCTTGGAAAGGTCACAAAGGGTGCAGAGGAGTTAGATCCAGTTGATCTACACTCTCTTGCAAAGTGCCCAAGCCTGTGGCATTTGTGACACCTCAACTTACTCTTGTCAAAACCAACTTTGGTTTTGCCAGAGAGTCCTGGAAATTTCCTACCAGTTCTCTTGTAGAACTTTTGAGATCTGATATTGATCAGGGCCATTTGGCTCAAAATATCCATCTCTTCTAAATCATCATCAGCAATACCTTGCAAATCATCCATGATAAAACATAAATTATCACTATTACACCCAGAATGACTGTCAACACCAACAAATGCATGATCAGAACTGTTTGAAGAGAAATCTATATGCTCATCATAATGACTTTCTGATCCAGCATATTCTGACTCATGACCGACCAAGGCAGTGTTACCTGGTACAAAGTCATCAGAGAGCTTTCCTGATGATGCCAGTTTCCTTTTCTGCTCTATCTCTCTTTCAAATGTAAGCAGTTTCCCATGGAGTTGGGTGAGAGATAGGCTATCCAGATTTGCACTGGAGCGTAGGACAATGGTGTATGTGTCCCATCTCTCAGGCAGTGATCTGAGGAATCTGTTGTTCATCTGGCTGTTAGTATACTCTTGCTTGACCATTTTCAGTTCAGAGATCAAGCAGGAGAAACGCTCAAACTGTTGAGTCAGTGTCTCACCCTTCCTATGAGAGAATGTCTCATATTGTTGGGCGAGGATTTCTCTGTTGTTTGCTAAGACCTCATCAGTTCCTCCGAATTGTTCCTTCAAAGCATTCCAGAGGTCATGAGCAGTTTCATGATGCATAAGCCCAGAATAGATTTCATTCGGCAGTGCCATGGCCAGAATTCCATGGGCTTTAGCATCAATCTCAAACAGTTTACGATCTTCATCTGAGTATTGCTCCTTCTTCTTCGGAACCATTTGATTGGTCTCCGGATTGTTCACCATAGGCTTGTGTGGACCATGAACCACAGATGTCCAACAACCTGAACTGTTAACAGACAGGTGATGGAGCATTCTTCGTTGCCATATGTTATACTCACTCCTAACCAGCATCGGAGGCTTGGTTGAGGAGCCAGTATTGTGAGGATCATTAGATGGAGTAGTCATTCTCAGATTCAAACCAAATCAATCAAGTTTCAAAAGATTTTGCACAAAAACACAACAAACTCAATAAGAACCAAGAAGAAACTCAAATTAAATAACCAGAAGCAGCAGAAAATCAATCTTTATAACCAGTTCTTGCACATATGCTAATTCGATCAAACTATAGATATCAAAATAGCAGTTTCAATGATCAATTGTTAAACCGATCAAGATCAGAGATCTAAGTTTGATCAATTAGATTTGAATCACAGCGGAATTAGAGCAAGAATTAAGCAAATATAGCAAGAACACAATAAATATTCAATGGAACAGTACACGGTTATATAGATATAGGGTTTTCTGCAAAGGGATAATAACATTCATGCACACATGCTTCGGTGTGGCGGCTGCTAGGTTTTCCTAAGCTGCCCCGATTACAATTAGGTCAGCATTCCTTATATATAGGAATGTGACGTCTGCTGATGTCACTTGATAGTGACATCTAACAGAATTATTACAAACTACTGAAAGTAAGCAAACTACTGAAATGTTCACAACAACTGAGAACATCTCAGATTATTCCAAGTACACGAAGAAACATAAAACTACTGAAACTACAACTACTGAAAGGAAACTACAACTACTGAAAGGAAACCATCACAACTACTGAAGAGGTCTTCTTCAGCTGTTGTGACAATCATCTGAAACTTGGTCTTCAGTCTTTGTCTTCAGCTTTTGTCTTCAGACTTTGTCTTCAGCTCTTTCACTTCAGACTTTGTCTTCAGCTCTTTCACTTCAGACTTTGTCTTCAGCTCTTTGTTATCAGCTGATGTCTTCAGCTGTTGCAGACAACTTCAGTTGTTGTAATGTCCGTGGGACTTAAAGGTTTTTCTGATCAGGCTCATTGGTTCTTTTGGTCCAACAAACTCCAAGACATTTCTAAGAAAATGGATAAAATATTATGTCATTTAAAAGAAAAACAAAGTATCATAATAAATGATCAGATAAGAAATAAAGAGTCTATTGCTACTCCTAGCATTCAATTACCTCTTAAGGTAACAGATTTCAGAACAAAATATGAAGAAAATTTAATGCAAACGTTAAATGATTCAATTAGTATTTTGAAAAATCTAAAAATAAGTACATTATCAGATTTTGAAGATAGTCTAAAAGAAGAAGATTATAAGCAAAAGATCAATGATAAAATCATGAAGCTATCTAAGTTTGCTGATAAGCCAATTCAAAGGATGTATTACTATCGAGGCCTACTCCACAGGATGTTCTAATAGAAGAACAGGAATACGTAATTAGTAATTCGTATAGTGGAAAAATGATCTATGAATGGAACATAGATGGTCAAACAGAAGGGCAGATTTATAATACTGTCCATAGGATGCTTATGTGTAGCACTATTTGTCAAAATAATAAAAATACAATTAAGACAATGGCTCAAATGATCATATCAGGATTTACAGGCCAACTTAAAGGTTGGTGGGATAACTATCTATCAGATTCAGATAGACAAGAAATCCTCAATAGTACAAAAGAGGATAATGGTGTTGTTGAAAACAACTCAGTTTATACGTTAATAGTTAATATTATAGAACACTTTACAGGCAGATGGTCTGATAATTCAGAAAATATTAGAACTCTTCTAAAAAATCTTAAGTGTAGAACCCTAACATCTTTTAGGTGGTATAAAGATACTTTCCTAAGTAGAGTAATGGAACTCCATGAGTCTAATAGCTCACATTGGAAGTCAAAATTCATAGATGGCCTCCATTATTTATTTGCAGAAAGAGTTAGGAATAACCTAAGAAAAGGAGGAATAAATATAAATTATGATGATTATACTTACGGCAAGTTAATAGGAATTTGTATCCAAGAAGGTTTAAATTTATGCAATGAGATTAAATTAAATCAACAAATTAAAAAACATTCTCTAAATGAGAAGAAACAATTAGGTGAATTCTGTAGTCAATTTGGGATAGAAGGAACCTCTAATAATTCTAAGAAAATTAAGAAATCTAATCCCTACCAACATCAGAAAAGAAAAAGGAAAAGGGAAGATAGGAAAAATAAAAGAATTTAAAAATACGAGGAACATAAACCTTCATATAAGACATATAGGTCAAAATTAATCTGTAAGAAATGTGGAAAAATAGGACACACAGCAAAAACTTGCTGGGTTAAAAAGAAGCTTAATAAGCTAGAAGATGAAGATTTAAAAAATCAAATCTCAAAGATACTTTTAGAATCAGATACTGAATCTGATCAATCATCTAATGAAGATTTAAATATTTTAGAAAATGAAAGTCTATACTCTTCCTCTGAAGAGGAAAACTGTTGTAAAAACAACTGTTGTAATAATACTTCAGAAGAAGAAGAAGAAAATATTTATAAAATAATTTCACAATTCCAAAACATGGAAATAAATGTATTAACAAGTGAAATTATAGAATTATTAAAAGTGGTAGATGATCCACAAATTAAAGAGAAGATAATCTCTTCATTTATGAGAAAACAAGAAGAAGATCCTTCTTGTTCAAATTCTAGAGAATCAAAACCATTTTCTCTGGCCGAATTAAAAATTCAATTAAATCAAAGAAATAAAGATAAAAAACCTGTTGATATACAACAATTAAAAAAAGAAATTGATAATTTGAAATCAAAAATAAAATTTTTACAACAAAATAATAAAGAATTAGACAATAGAATTATATGTCTAGAAAAAGATAAATTAAATATACAACCAATAGAAGAATCAGAATTATATCTGAAAAATATAAGAGAAATTATTACTTCTCAAAAATGGCATGGAAAAATTAAACTACTAATAGAAAATGACTTCTTAATAGAAGTAGTGGCACTCTTTGATAGTGGTGCAGATTTAAATTGTATACAGGAAGGATTAATTCCTACAAAGTATTATCATAAAACTACACATACTCTCAGTCATGCTGGAAAAGAAAAATTAGAGGTAAATTATAAAATCCCTCAAGCTTTTATTTGTCAAAATAATACTTGTATTAATACAAGTTTTGTATTAGTTAAAAATCTTGGTAACCAAGTTATACTTGGAAGCCCTTTCTTTGATAAAATATTTCCTTTAAAAAATATAGACCGTACTGGAATAACTGGTACGTATGAAGGAAAAGAAATTGTTTTTAAATTCATTTCATATCCAATAACAATGACATTGAATAATTTAAAAGAAGAATTACTAAAAGCAAAGATAAATCAAATTGAATTTTTACAAAAAGAAATATTTTCTTTAAATATTCAAGAGAAATTAAATAATCCGAAATTACAAGAAAAAATTAAACTAATAGAACACCAGTTTAGTTTATAAATATGTAATGATCATCCCAATGCTTTCTGGGATAGAAAGAAACATATTGTTTCACTTCCATATGAAGAAAACTTTAATAAAAGTCAGATTCCAACCAAGGCTCGACCTTGTCAAATGAATTCTGAATATATGGAATTATGTAAACAAGAGATAAAATCTCTTTTAAACAAGAATCTAATTAGAAATTCAAAATCTCCATGGTCATGTACAGCGTTTTATGTTAATAAACATTCTGAACAGGAAAGGGGTACACCCAGATTGGTTATAAATTATAAACCGCTAAATAAGGTTTTAAAATGGATTAGGTATCCTATACCTAATAAGAAAGATTTATTAGACAAATTATATGAGTCAAATATATTTTCTAAATTTGATCTAAAGTCAGGATACTGGCAAATACAAATTAAAGAAAAAGACATGTATAAAACTGCTTTCACGGTACCTGTTGGGCATTACGAATGGAATATTATGCCATTTGGATTAAAAAATGCCCCTTCAGAATTCCAAAATATTATGAATGACATTTTCATTCCTTATAGTGAATTTATTATTGTTTATATTGATGATATCCTTGTATTTTCAAAGGATATTGAAACTCATTTCAAGCATCTAGAGATGTTCAGAAATATAATTTTAAAAAACGGTTTAGTAATATCTAGACCAAAAATGTCTCTTTTCCAAACTAAAATCAGATTTCTAGGTCATAATATTAATCAAGGAAATATAATTCCAATTAATAGAAGTATTGAATTTGCATCTAAATTCCCAGATGAGATTTTAGATAAAACTCAATTACAAAGATTTCTTGGAAGTCTAAATTACATTCTTCCTTATTATAAAAATTTAGCAGAAGATACGGCTATATTATACGATAGGCTAAGGAAGAATCCTAAGCCATGGTCTATCGATCATACTAAAGCAGTACAAAAGATTAAGCAAAAGGTTCAAAACCTTCATTGCTTAACAATAACAAACCCAGAATGGGAAAAAATTGTTGAAACTGATGCCTCAGATATTGGCTATGGGGGTATATTAAAACAAATATCTCCAATTAATAAACAAGAATATCTTGTTAGATTTCATTCTGGAAAATGGAATGAAAGCCAGATGAATTATGCAACTGTTGCGAAAGAAATTCTAGCAATAGTAAAATGTGTTTTAAAATTTCAAGATGATTTATATAATAAAAAATTTATAATTAAAACCGACTGTAATGCAGCCAAATATATGTTTAATAAAGATTTTAAACATGATGTCTCTAAGCAGATGTTTGCCAGATGGCAATCACATCTTGCGCCATTTGATTTTGAAATTATTTATAAAAAGGGAACTGATAACAGTTTACCTGATTTTCTTACCAGGGAATATTTAAATCAATGAGTCATTCAAGAGGAATTATGCACATAGCAATATTCGAAATCATGGAAAAAACAATTAATATTCAGATCCAATTAATAGGATTGCACAATAATATTCAAGAAATAAAAGAAATTCCGTTTTTGTCAGATAAGGCAAAAAACCATGCTATTGAACAAATTAAATACGGAATAAAATCTTTGGAAAATCAACTAAAGGATTTAAAACACCAAGAAATAATAATTTCTTGCGGATAAATGTTTCAGCCATGATCCCTTGGGACAGAGGCAGAGGACGAGGAAGAACTTCCTCTTATAGAGGAAGAGGAACAAAAAGAATTATCCATCAAATGGGTAATAAAAAGCTTATAGCTATGGATAGTGCATCATATGCATCATCCTTCTCAAAACCTCAATTTGATGAGAAAACTTATAAAGAGTTTTTAGCTTATAAAGCATCACAAGGACATACCCCTGAAGAAACAGCATCATATGCACAGGTCACAACAAATGAAAGTGAAGATGAAGGATGGATTAATAATCCAAAAAAGGATGTTATACTCCTTTTAGATCAAAAAGATAAAAAATGGAATGATCAGCCTTGGTTCATAATCAAAAGATATTTTGATTCGGGATTCTATCCCTCTAAGACATATAAGTCCAGAATATATTATGAAGAACTCCTCAAAGCAGAATCCTGCGAAATTACTCATTATATGGGTAGTAATAAAATCATAAGCTTTAGTAAAATAGTGGTTAAACAGATCATATCTTTTGAAAACTGGGGAATATCTCCTTTAAAAGACAGGGAAATTTTGCACCCTGAAACTAGAACTCCCATTAGATATAACTATTGGGATTATATTAATGCTTTTAATAAAGTATTTCTGATTGATAATCAGAGTCACAAACATTCGTGGTTTATAAAAATTTGTTCTAAAGTATATGAATCGGACATTCCGGTTTGGTTTCATAAATGGTGACAGTCATACGGTCCATCTATTGAAATTTTCATGGGAGAATCCTAATTATTTAAAACTTTATATTCTCAATGGGTAGATTTATCACCTGCTTTAATAGAAGCTCAACATGAAAATAATGTTATTGAGGGAATGGCCTCGTTACACTATTTTGTCCAGTTTAGTATCCCATGGATATGGAAATGGACTCCAGAAACTGGTTATACCAGAGAAAATATCTTCTGTATCAGAAGAACTTATAAGACAAAATTTTGGAAACAAATGATGAAAAAAGAGGATGGCAAAATTAAATGCCAGGATACCGTGGATCAAATCCAGCAGACAATAGAGCTTTATAACCAACAACAACAAATTAAACAACAAAGAGAAGCTCCTAGCCCTTTTCAACATATTGTTCGAAAATTAAAAATGAAGAAAGGCACTGACAATATCAGTGAAGAAGAAATAATGCATCAATATATTGCTGAAATAAAAAAGGACATAGCCAAGAATTTTAGAAAAGAAGAAGCTTCTTCAAGCTCAAGAATGTCTGAATCAGACTCTTCACAGATAGGAGAAGATACTCAAATTTTACAAGACAGCCAAGAAGATGAACCCTTGGACGATGAAGCCTATGAGCAAATGATGATAGAATTGGATAAAGAATTCACACCAGCAAAATCGGCTGGAAAGTCAAAAGCTCAATTAAAACAATAGGCCCCACAAGGAAGAAAAAGAAGGACCAATAATTCATCTTTATAATTGGCCGACAAACCATTTTGTTTGAATGCTACATTATTATGGTTTTTACTGTTTACTTTTTGACTAATGATACAAGACGCGTCATACGCAATTATAAGCGAATATTCACTGTAATATTCGGTGCTAGAGCCTCTATATAAAGAGGACTTAGTGTTTAGTAGAAGGCACCTGTTTTTAGAACCAGCTCTCTCTTTCTCTCTCTTGTAATAAATCATTCAGCAATAATATTTGAAGTTTAAAGCTTTCAAGTTTCAAGCTCTTGATTTCTGGTAAATTTGTATTTTTATTATATTTATATACTTGTATGAGCGCCTCAATAAGAGGCTAAACACATAAGTGTTGAAACATCACCATGCTCAACAGATTATCAAAATAAAAAAGAGATCTTAAAATCCAGATGAGGATAAATAATTAAGAGGATTCATGGGATAGGGTTACAGCCCATCTAAGATGCTAATGTGGGCGGTCGACCACCAGGGAACCCGTTTAGCCAAAAAGCCAAGAAGGAGTGGGGCGTTTAGGGTGAGACCTGTACTGACCACATGTTAGCATCCTGGATAATGACTGTGTAAAATCACCAACGTTCCATCTTTTCTCTTAATCTTCTGCCCTCGTCTGAGTTTTATGGTTTGCTCCTCTTTTCCCATACAAGGTCCTGCCTTCTATTATTATTATTTATTATTATTATTATTATTATTATTATTATTATTATTATTATATTATTATTATTATTATTATTATATTATTATTATTATTATTATTATTATTGTTGTTATTATTATTATTATTATTATTATTATTATTATTATTATTGTTGTTATTATTGTTGTTATTATTGTTGTTATTATTGTTGTTATTATTATTGTTATTATTATTATTATTATTATTATTATTATTATTATTATTATTATTATTATTATTATAAATAACGTCATTTGCATAAAAACCTATCAAATCGCGCTCGCGATGTCGCGAATCATGAACGCGCTAATATTATTTTGCGTCACGTCATAACTCGTCTATATATTTTCCCTAAATTGGTTCGTTAGATTTTATGTTAATAGTTTCGAGATAAAAAAAAAAGAAACGAAAGTTAAGGGTTTAAACTATCAAATGACTAAACTAAAAGGAATTAATTCATTAACAATTAAGGGACAAAATGAAATTATAAGAACTATATATATATATATATATATATATATATATATATATATATATATATATATATATATATATATATATATATAATATGCATGTTCATGTTCAAAAAGAAAAACCCTACCCGCAATTACCCCTTACCGTCACGACAAATTAGGCAAACCCCTCTGCCGTGAACCGAACACCATCTTGGTAGCCTACGTCGTCGTGCAACCACTATGACACCCTACGTAAATCCCACATCAGCCATATACAGTAGAGATTTCTGGTTCATAAGTAATGTATGGCCTCTAATATCACCAATTCATTTTGGGCGTATTGACTGTGGATGAGAATGGAACTCCATAGTTAAGCATGCTCAGATGGTAGCAATCTAAAGATGGGTGATCTCCCTAGGAAGTTTTCACCAGGGCAACAAAAAGCAAATACGTGAGCTTCTCGTGGGCAAAGTGGACAATATTAGTGGTACGAGGGGCCAGGGTTCTGTAACATCCGGCCCCTCACACTACCAATATTGTCTGCTTACCCACGAGGAGCTCATGGATTTTCTTTTAGTTGCCCGGGTGAAAACTTCTCACGGAGGTCATGCGGCGTGAGCAAAGCAAACAATATTAATGGTGTGAGGGTTCAGATGTTATAGAATGGTATCAGAGTCATTCCTGTGCCATTCGGGATGGTGGGACAAACCTCACCGAGGATGGTGAGCTCTTGGGCTCATTGAGGATGATTAGTCCAAAGTGGGGGGGTGATTATGACACCCTACGTAAATCCCATATCGATCGTGTATATGAAAGATTCGTGGTTCATAAGTAATGTATGGCCTCAAACATCACCAATGTGTTTTGGGCGTATTGGCTGTAGATGAGAGAAGAACTCCACAGTTAAGCGTGCACAGGTGACAGCAATCCAGGGATGGGTGACCTCCCTAGGCAGTTTTCACCCGTCCAACCAAAACCAAATCCGTAAGCTCCTCGTGGGCAAAGCGAACAATATTGGTGGCACGAGGGATCGGGTGTTACAACCGCAGTGGACTGTTGTAGAATGTCACCGATCGTCATCGTCTCTTCGTATCGTAGTATCATTGGTATGTGTCTCAATATTGTTTCCTTTTGTTTCATTATATTATCGTGTGGTTTAGGTTCGGTTTGGCCGATCGTAAGTGTGTTTGTATGTATATATGTATGTATCACTTGTGTGTATATATGCGGTTCTGTGTATGTATGGCGTGTAAGTATGCTGATGTGTTTGTATGTTAATATATATTGTGTGTATATGCGGTTGTATGTACATATGGTTTATATGTATGTATGATTGTATATATTGTGTTTATGTGTGTTGTTGAGAGCAAACACAGCAGCCCAAGGCTGCTATGTACGTGTTTATGTATGTGTTTAGAAGTGTGTGTGTGTTTGAGAAACTAAGTGTATGACCACATGAGTTTGTGTGTGTGTGTTTTGATGGTTCAAAAGGAAGCATGATGAAAAGAAATGTGTGTGCATTTGATGGTTCTGAAAAATTATTAAAAAGAAACAGAAAGGTGAGGGTGTTGGCAATATATATAATATGATACATGTATGTATGCATGATGAGTTGTCTTAAAGTGTGTGTAGGGTATGTGTGGTGTATGGGAACATGCATACATAAGAATGGGTATGCATATGTGTTCGAAGGGGAAACCTTGGTTAAAGGCCCAGTAGTTGAACCTGTGAACCTTTATACATGAACGACTTCAGCACCCAGTACCTTTAGTGAGCCACCAACCGGTGAAGGTGTCTCACAACCTCTGTCTTACCAGAGCTCAAGTGCTACACCAAGCAATAAAGGTCAAAGCTCGCTCCACCCTAAGTCACATAGGCCAGTGACTGACAAAGGAAAGAGGAAGATGACCTCTGGGAAGATTGAGGAGGAGAAGAGAAAGAGAAAGAGGAAGGTAAGGAGAGAGAGTCCAAGTGAGACCCCTGGCTTTATGTAAGCTGCAATCAGGGCTTCCCTCAGGCCAAACACTCAAGAGGATGAGTTGAGGGCAGCTAGATTGAACTATCTGGGGTCTAGAAACTACAATATAGATGAAATCATCTCTCTTCTCTTAGATGAATTAAATGAACTGGCTGACATTAAGGTGTCAAAGGAGAGGAAGGAAGCTGAGGATGTAGAGTTACTCCTTAAAATCAAAGAAGAAAGAACAAGAAAAAGATTATACAAAACTCCTACCTCTCCCCAATTCAAGAAAGCCCTAAGGCAGAGGCTATGGCTAATGAACAAGAAACACATGTAGGTAAAGGCATTAGAAGCCAAGAGACTGATTTCTTCCGAAGATAGAGAAGACATGCTTTTTCTGAATCACTTTTGATAAAAGCTGAACCACTTTTCGCTGCCACTTTTGAAGTTTTATCAACTTATATGAGTTGGTGAAAAGTCCATAATTTTGTCGAACTATAGATTAAAGTCTTGAGTCTGTAACTTTCTATTTTTTTACTTTTATTATTTTTGTATTAGATAAGGATGTGAGCTATGGCATGTCATTGTCATTAGTCAAAAGGCAATCTGCCTTTTGACTTTACATTGATCATGTTGTCTAGATTAGCATTTTCAGCCGGCCTTCAAAGTATAACCGGTTGTAGGATGTAGTATAAAGTATCTCAAGTACTTATCATTTAATTTTAAGCTTTGTAACACTTTGTAAGAACTTGAGAGCAATATACATCATTATCAAAAACCATATTATTATGTTCTTTTTCTTGTTATGTTCTTTACTTGTGTTCTTTGTTTTACCATAATCCGGTCCTTATTTGATTAACCCCCTTCACCGGTCCTACAATAGTATTATTATATACTTATAATTATAAAACATAATGATAGATAACAACAAGTTTATAGAACCTACAAAAAAACAATAATAAAACTAGCACATTATGTTATCTTCATCATTATAAGTTTTAAAAAATACATGGTGAAAGTATATTATTGTGTACTTCTAATCGTAAAATATAATGATAGATAACAACAAGTTTATTTAATCTATAAAAAACAATAATAAAACTAACATATTATGTTATCTTCAACACTATTAGTTTTGAAAAATAGATGGTGAAAGTATATAATTGTGCACTTCTCATTGTAAAACACAATGACAGATAATAAGTTTATATGATTTGTAGAAACAATGACAAAAATAATACAAATGATCTAAAATGTAAAACATAATGATGAATATGATATAACAAATGATGTAAAATATATGACACGATGAACTATAAGACAGAATGAGCTACGTATTTAACAAAATGATCAAGATGCCTACTCTTTCAAACAATAGAAGGACATGTGTCATGCCCACAATTTTTTAGGTTTTTTAGATTAAATATCTTTTTACTATAACCATACCCTTATTAGAGAAGATTTGTAAAATTCTATTGTTTACAATTATATAATTTATATTTTATTAACTCTAATAACATATAAGTTGTTATTATAATTTTATAATTCCTTTCAACATATTTCACATCTAACTTATAATTTTAAAACATGATGCTTATAAAATTTAAAATATTTTTTTGTAACATATTTATATTTATATATATTTATTAATATAAATTTTACTAGACTAGATACCCATGTGTTACACGGGTTAAAAAAACTATATAATAAATTATAATACGTATAATCTAACTCATATATTACACGAGTTCGATAAATAAAATATTAAAAAGAAATAATATCTAATGATTATGAAACGATATTTTAAAATAAAAATTAATTGAAATTACGTATTAGTAAGAACTATTAGTAATAAAATAATGATATTAATGTTTTAAACTTTTATTTTTTTATTATATAAAATTTTATATTTTATATAAGAAATAGTTTAGAAATCATATACCACACGGGTTAATAAAAAACTATAAATTAGCAGTTAGCAATCAAAATTTAGATATTATAAATAGTTTTTTTTTTTTGAGAAAATATATGATTAAAATTAAGTATAATTAACTATTTTAAGTAATAAAAAGATAATAATATTTTTTTGACTTTCATATTTAATAACTTTGTCGTAAAAGATTGTTTGTTAATATTCTATTTGTTTCATAAAAAATGTTTTTTAAACAATATCACATTTAAAAAGAGTTCTTTTTATTAAATAAACTTCATATTCCATAAGATGTTGTTTAAAAAATATGTTTAATATTAAAAATAAACAAGTTTTTTATTTATAATAAATTTGTTTTTTTAATTTAGAAATTATATAATATCATTACTATTTAGTATTAGCATTCAGATGTTGACTTACTATGTTAATGACATGTGAAAAATTAATTGAGAAGATAACATGTGTCAAGAAATTATTTTGCTTTATTAGAGGGGAATTATTTAAATAAAAGGCTTTTAAAACTAAAAAATATAAAAAGTGATGTCTACCATTAATACTTTAATCAATAGTTGAGATCAAATTATAAAAAAAAAATTTGTTAGAGATATATTTTAGTAATAGTCACTTTTGTTGAATATTTGCAAATTCTTTTATTTGTTTTAAACGTTTATAACTTTTATGTACGACATTAATTTTTTTATATGATTATAATTACATCATAAAAATAAGTGTTTTTATCTTTAAAACAAGTATGCTATTGCTATATAAAAAGATAAAAAAAATTGCATTTTTAATCTTATATCTCGTAATTATATATTTAGTATAGTTTATTGTGTCAATATGTTAATTATTATGTTTTTCTGAATACTATTGTGTTTTTCTAAAATGATAAACTTTAAAAATATATATATAATGGTGGAATAACATTAGTATGTATCTCTATTATGTAAAACATAATAATAAATGAATAATTAATTAATCTTTTAAATTAAAAACAATAACAAAATAACACAATGTCTCATTGTGTATTTTTGTCGTTATTGTGTTTTTTGAACACTCTGAGTTTCAAAAAAATACATTGGTGAAATAACATCATTGTGTACTTATAATTGTAAAATACAATGATAGATAACAAGTTTATATAATCTATAAAAACAATAACAAAAATAACACAAATGATCTAAAACATAAAACATAATGATGAATAGATATAAAAACTGATGTAAAATACATGACACGATAAACTATAAGACAGAATGACCTACGTATTTGACAAAATGACCAAGATGCTCTAACTTTAAAACAATAGAAGGACGTGTGTCACGCCCACAATCTTTTTTTAGCTTTTTTAGATTAAATACTATTTTTACTGTAACCATACCCTTATTAGAGAAGATTTGTAAAATTTATAACTATATAATTAAATTTTATTAACTCTAATAAAATATAAGTTGTTATTACAATTTTATAATTCCTTGCTAACATATTTCACATCTTACTTATAATTTTAAAACATGATGCTTATAAAATTTTAAATATTTTGTTTAACATTTTTATATTTATATATATTTTACTATAAATTTCACTAGACTAGATACTCATGTGTTACACAGGTTGAAATAAAAAAAAACTATATAATAAATTATATATACGTATAATCTAATATTTTTTATACCCAACACATGAATGAAATTATTATATATAACAAAAATATTTATCTAACCCATATATTACACGAGTTGATAAAAAAATATTAAATACAATGAATATCTATTAATTATGAAACAATATTCTAAGATAAAAAATGATTAAAATTACGTATGAGTAAAAAACTATTAGTACTTAGATAATGATATTAACTTTTTAAACTTTTATTTTTATATTTTATAAAATTTTATATTTTATATAAGAACTAGTTTAGAAATCATATACCACATAGGTTAATAAAAAACTATAAATTAACAGTTAGCAATCAAAATTTAGATATTATAAATAGTTTTTTTGAGGAAATATATGATTGAAATTATGTATCATTAGCTACCTTTAGTAATAAAAAGATAATGATATTTTTTTAAACTTTCATATTTAATAACTTTGTTGTAAAAGATAGTTTGTTGACATTCTATTTGTTTCATAAAAAATGTTTTTTAAACAATGTCATTTTTTAAAAAAGAGTTCTTATTAAAAAAACTTCATATCCATAAGATGTTGTTTTAAAAAAATATACATGTTTTGTATTAAAAAGAAACATGCATTATATTTATAATAAATTTGTTTATTAATTTAGAAATTATATAATATCATTACTATTTAATATTAGCATTTAAATGTTGACTTACTATGTTAATGAAATGTGAAAAATTAATTGAGAAGAAAACATGTATCAAGAAATTATTTTGCGTTATTAGAGGGGAATTATTTAAATAAAAAGGCTTTTAAAACTAAAAATATAAAAAGTGATCTCTACTATTAATATTTTAATCAATAGTTAAGATCAAATTATAGTTAAAAGTTTATTAGATATATATTTTAGTAATACTCACTTTTGTTGACTATTTGCAAATTCTCTTATTTGTTTTAAATATCATAACTTTTATGTACGACATTAATTTTTTATATAACTATAATTACATCATAAAAACGAGTGTTTTTTATCTTTAAAACAAGTACACTATTGCTATATAAAAAGATAAAAAAAATTATATTTTTAATCTCATATCTAGTCATTATGTTTTTATTACAGTTTATTGTGTCAATTTATTAATTATTATGTTTTTCTAAATACTATTGTGTTATTAAAAAATGATAAATTTTAAAAATATATATATAATGGTGGAATAACATTGGTATGTATCTCTAATACGTAAAACATAATAATAAATAAACAACTAGCTAATCTACTAAATTAAAAACAATAACAAAATAAAATAGTGTCTCATTTTGTAATTTTGTCGTTATTTTGTTTTTTGAATACTATAAGTTTAAAAAAATACATTGGTGAAATAATATCATTCTATACTTAAAATTGTAAAACACAATGATAGATAGCAACAAGTTTATATAATTTATAATAAATTTAAAAAACTAACATATTATGTTATATTCAACACTATAAGTTTTGAAAAACACATGGTGAAAGTATATCATTATGTGCTTTTAATTATAAAATATAATGATAGATAACAACAAGTTGTTTAATCTATAAAAAACAATAATAAAATTAACATATTGTGTTATCTTCAACACTATAAATTTTGAAAAATAGATGGTGAAAGTATATCATTGTGTACTTTTAATTGTAAAACATAATGATACATAACAAGTTTATATGATCTATAGAAATAATGACAAAAATAACACAAATGATCTAAAATTTAAAACATGATGATGAATAGATATAACAAATAATATAAAATATATGACACAATAAATTATAAGACAAAATGAGCTACGTATTTGACAAAATGACCAAGATGATCTACTCTATAACAATAGAACGACATGTGTCAAGCCCACAATCCTTTTTCGGTTTTTTAGATTAAATACCCTTTTTACTATAATCATACCCTTATTAGAGAAGATTTGTAAAATTCTGTTGTTTACAATTATATAATTTATATTTTAATAACTCTAATAAAATAAGTTTTTATTTAATTTTATAATTCCTTTTTAATATATTTCACATCTGATTTACAGTTGTATGATGCTTGTAAAATTTTAAATATTTTGTTGTAACATGTTTATATTTATATATATTTTAATATAAATTTTACTAGATTAGATACTCATGTGTTACGCGGGTTGAAATAAAAAAACTATATAACGAATTATAACAATCTAATATTTTTATACCCATCACATTAATGAAGTTAATTAAAAAATATTTATTAGATACCAATATGTTACACGGGTAGAAATAATATTAATAAATAGATTTCTCTTTAAATTTATTAAAAAATATTTGTAGTTAAAAAAGAACTAATTAATATTACTACTAATGTAATTAATTAATAGGCGAGAGAAGCGGAAAATTTTTGATGAGTAGGAATGTGGTGTTGTCACATGTCCCCCTTAATTACTATTTTATTAGAATAAGAAGGTTAAAATTATTATAGAAAATAGAATATATTATTCATAAATATCCATAAAACTATTTATATACTTTCTAAATAGTGATTATCTAGAAATTAAAATTTATTTTAAAAATACTAAGACTTATTAAGTATTTTTAATGAAATAAATTATCTATTTATATAATGAATTTAATTAATTAATATAGTAGTAAATGAACATTAATTAAGGAAACTCATTTGAAAAAAAAAATTTGTTTACCAAAATTTATAAGTGTAAGTAAATATGGACAATCCTATGTGTAGACTAGGTGGAAATAACATGGACAGATAAGAAAGTGGTCATGTGACTATAGACATCTTGTTTTGTTAGGTTAAATTTAAAATCAAATCAGGACAAATACAGTATACCTTACTTTTGATTAACTTAATGTTTAATTTCTCTTAATTTGGAATACAACGTTGCGACATGTTTATTTTTATTTACGTTTTGATATAAATTTTATTTAAAATCAAGCCGCTGCAACCCGCGGTAAATCCTGTGAATCAATTCTATATTTTTACAAAAAAGTAATGCTATATTTAAATTAAATATACCATTCCATTGTATCTATTACTACCTATGTTTTAATACAAACTTTGTTTAAAATGGCGTTATCACAACACCAAAACCCATGACTCTATATAATTTACATGGCCTTTGCCGTTCAATATATATATATATATATATATGTATATATATATATGTATATATATATATGTATGTATATATATATATGTATCTATATATATGTATGTATGTATATGTATATATATATATATATATATATATATATATATATGTATGTATATATATATATGTATGTATATATATATATATATATATATATATATATATATATATATATATATAATTTACATGGCCTTTGACTACTTGGTTATTTATGAAGTCACGTGTCATTTAAATAAATTTATATTAAAACAAGCATCCTTGAAATTAAAAGAGTATTCACATTTTATTCTTCGTCACCATCCTTATAATTTACCAAACAAACATTATTTTGTAAATGTAAATGTCTTTTTTAAAACCTCCTACATTGCATTCTTTATATTTTTTTCTAAATGTACATGTCTTTTTCTAAAACCCCTACATAGCATTCTTTATATTTTTCTCTATTTGAACTAGATAATATTTATTTATTATTCTTTTGATGCTGTTTCTCTTTCTTTCAATCACATCTATTAATAGTGTATTAAAAAGATATGGGGGATGAATAGTGAACTTTATTATATATTTAAGGGATAAGATTGTTTTGTCTTAAAATTATAAGGATGTGAAATGGAATGAAATATACTTTTTGATGATTTTTGTTGAAGATGAAGATGGAGATGGGAATGAGGGATGTGATGATGTTGGATCATGGATGGAAAAAAAAACTTTCTTAAGATCAGCTTATAATAGATGCGGTATCTTTATTAGCTACTTGCAAACAAACACACAAATAATACTAGAATGAAAATAACATAATAGAATTTTTTTCAAAGTATTCACTTGGTTATAATTCACTAGTTACAAGAGCAATAACAGGAATATAAGTGAGAAAAATAGCTAACCTTAAATACATATAAGCGTAAGGTATTTATACTATAAAAGCTAAACAGTAAAACAATTCTTGACTTTATATTCTATGTTTAGGATTAATAGTTTGTTTCAACCACTGATCTATATTATGGCATACCACAAATGTGTAATATAATGGGCTACAATGCAATGTACAATATAGACAACAATCAACACAATAGGAGATCGGGAGTTACAGTGTAATGGTATCACCACTACTCTTTAGCACTGGCATCCTTGTCTATAAAAGTTATGATTAATTACATTCATCTGACGTTCAACAAAGAGACTATGTATGCTGATTCACAGTAGTTTGTCGGCAGATGAGATCTTCAGCAGGTTTAAACATCTTTCGGCACTTGGACATTTTCAGTAGGAACTTTCAGTACTTACTTTTTGGTAGCCTTATCCTTAAATATCCTAGTAAATTCCTCCTAGGATGATACTACCTAAACTAACTATTTGAACAACATTACCATTCTCTTCATTATCTCCTCAGTTAAGTGACCCTTAAAATCTTTAGATGAGTTGAAAAGAGAAATGTTGTGCCATTCGTCACCAAACTAGGTGCATTGACCATTAACTTTAGTTTTTTGATTTTGACTCTTTGACTCTGATTTGGTCTAAATATGGGCTTTGACTTTAAAGTTGACAAAATGTTAACTTGATCTAATAATAGTACATTTGACGCGTGTAGACACTATAAGTTCTGGAACTATGCATTATGGGCTTGATATGTAAGTCTACTAAATAGACTTAGTTTAATTAAAAAATATAAATTAAATAAATTATATAGCATATAATAGTCCGTTGGAATCGTATTAACGCGTAGAATTTAAAAATGCCAATAATTGGATGACACGCGTATCCGTACAAGACGAAAATGGACGAGACTGGTAATGGGTCCCTTGACCGAATTTTTTCAATAAAAGGGAGTTCCCCCTTGTTTTCTCATTCTTTCTTTTTTATAATCTTTCTCTACAAGTTTTCTCTCTAGAGAAAACCTTAGCAGCCATCATGTTTCTCCTTGTTCTTTTTTATTATCATCGAAAATCATCATCATCAACCATCATTCCATCGATTTTTAGTGTGTTGGATCATTCAAGATTGGATTTTGTTTAAGCGTTGTTCATCTTTTTATTTTCCAGTAAAAAAATCATTCGTTTTGGTGATTTAGTTCTTGTTTAATCATGTTATTAATGATGTTCATCATCTAACATCAAAATCAGCATCTAATATTCTTGTATTCTTGGTTTCGGACATTGGTTCGTGAAGATCTAGGTGTTTTGGGTGTTGGACCTTCTAAACGGTTGAACCCTAATTCTCAATCCTTGTATATTCTTTGGATATATAGAAATTGGGTTGTAAACTTATGGGACTTGATCATAATGGACATCTTGGATTGAGAATTTGTTGCTGAAAACATTAATCTTCCTTATCTACATGTAATTACGATAAATTGTATGCACATTATCTACAACTTGTTGGGTTTAATCTTGGTAGGCGAACACATTGGTTGACACGACACTAGTAGACAAGACACTAGTAGACAAGAGACATGCCATACTCATGTCAAAAGATGACTACTTTATCGGATTTTGGATTATAGTAAAAGGATTCCTTTGATTGTTCTTTGCCCAAGTGAATGCTTTCTCAACTGATTCCTTTATACAACTTCAGTTAATTAACTCTTGGGTAGTAACCACATCCTTAGTACTCCAATCATGGATATCACTTTGTACTTGACAAGACAATGTAACTAGGTTAGGATGAGTTGGGGTTAACCATGCAAAGCAAATTTCAATTACAGATGCACATGTAATTGTGATTTTTAGTACATGTGAAGACTTGCAAACCCTATCGCTGGATAACTGTTATAGTTGGTGCAAACCCTTAACTCTATGCTTTGGGACACTAAAATCTTTGTCTATTTCAGACTTCAACAGTGATATGGAAACATCCATCACTTCTATTCTTACATAAGTTCAAAATCTACAAGGAGCCTTATAGGAATCATATTGTGACATTTTAAGTCCAATCCTTATAACATGTTACTCCCTTTGCTTTTGTTGTGATAGTGAAACATACTAATTGTTCGGAATGTATTCGGTTTTAAAGAGTTGTAATATGGTGAGGACACTCTCTACACCTAGACTACTTGGTTCATTAGACTAATCTTAAGATTTGGAATGTTAGCGGTTTGAAGGTTCAACCATTATGCCTTGATGGAGTAATTGGATGTCATATAACTAATTTAAGCATTGTTCTCGGTATATCATGGATGTGATGGGAACGCCACTGGGAACCCTATATATAAGCATCATCGATATACTAAAGATGTGCCTAAACTGGGCTATGTGATGATCTTGACGGATTGGAGTATGAAATGATCGAAATGATAATATGGTGGGCAATGATACCGGAGACAAAATTGGTTGTATCTATAAGGAATTCTTGATGTGCTAGTCAAAGGAGTATGATAGGAAAGGGGAACAATAGCTTTGACCCGTTAGATTGAAAAAAAAATGGAAACTATAATCTATTTCAGCAACTATGCTAAAAACCAAATGATGAAGTGTGTTTCTTGATCATTAGTTGGTAAAACACTGACATGATAGAATACACAAGCTCAAGCCTACGGTAGGGAGGCTGAGATAGTCATGACTTGGGATGAGTTTAAAGCTTTGGTGACTTAGGAATACTGTTCGATGAATGAGATGCAAAAGTTAGAGTTCGAATTTCAGAGTTATAAAATAGTGGGGCAGGTCATGCTCCTTATACTGACAGACTCCATGAGTTGGCAAAGCTAGTTTCGTACCTTGTGACACATGGAGCAAAGAGGATTGAGAGGCACATCTAGGGATTAAGTATATAGATTTAAAGGATGGTAACTGCTTTGATCCTGAAGGCAGATACCTTGACTAATAAGATGCTACGTATAGGGACACTATGAAAATCTAATGAGCAGCGAAAAGAAGTTGGAGAGTCGAACAAACAAGCTAGTGCTATGGTAGACAACAAGGCTAAGGTCGTGAACCCATCTATGCTAGTTGATGCAGTTAGGCCAGCAAGCGTTCAACATGAATGCTATGATATGGGAGTTCCGACCATTATCATGATGTGTGTCCCAAGCTGAATCGGGCAACGAGACAGGTTGGAAACAATAACAACTAGGTGATAGCTATAGCCGGGAATCAAGGACTATGAAATAATGGAAACAAAGGTCATGCAAACCAAGTAAATCCAGCACACGGTCATGCATTTATGATTGGAGCGAATTACTCTTGCTAAGACCTAAATGTTGTTAGGGGTACGTATCTCTTAAATAATCATTACGCTTATGTGTTATTTGATACCAGAGCAGATAATAGCTTCGTTCCTTCTAAAGTTGATCCTTTACTTGGCATGAACCCCTGTTGCTTAAAATTAGTCATTTAGTAAAGACGGCAAAATGGTAGATTAGTAGAAGCTAAGGAAATAATTAGAGGTCGCGCCTTAGTACTAGAAGATCATGCCTTTGACATGGACTTATACTGTTAAATTGGGAAGTTTTGACGTGGTAGTGGGTATGGATTGGTTATCGAAACATGAAACTGAGATAGTTTGTCGAGAGAAGGCGGTACGCATTCCTATGTCCAACGACGAAGTGCTTAAGATTCAAGGAGAATGACCAGGGAAGAATCTAAGACTAATTTCTTGTATGAACACTCGTTGATGATATGTGGTGGAAAAGAAGGTGGAGAAAAGAAAGTTAGAGAAACTTCCTATCATATGGGAGTTCCCTGAGGTGTCTCCTAATGCCTTATCAGGGTTTTCCCCTACTCGGCAAGTGGAGTTTCGGATTGATCTGATTCCTCGAGTAACTCTTATTGCAGCACCCTATGGAGTAGCACCATCGGAAATGCAAGAATTAGCAAGTAAACTATAATAAGTTTTGGAATGAGGGTTTATTCGGCCAACTCAAGCGCCATGGGGAGCACCAATTCTGTTAGTCAACAAGAAGAAGAATGGATAATTTAGGATGTGTATAGATTATTGAGAGTTGAATAAGTTTACTATCAAACTCCCATACCCTCCCTCAGGATTGATGACCTATTCGATCAGTTTCAAGCAGCGACGTACTTTTCCAAGATTGATCTTCGGGCAGGTTATCATCAATTGAGAGTTCACGAAGATGATATACCGAAAACAACTTTTAGGAGCCATTATGGACATCGAGTTCTTAGTTATGTCATTCAGACTGATAAACACTCCAGTAGTATTCATAGACTTGATGAACCGAGTATGTAAGCCGTACCTAGATAAGTTTGTGGTTGTGTTGATTGTTGATACCCTTATCTATTCATGATCATAATAAACACATAAGCAACATCTGAGGGTAATACTAAAGTTGTTGTGAGAAGATAAATTCCAAGAAAAAATCTCCAAGTATGACTTATGATTACGTGAAGTGAAGTTTCTCAGTCACGTGGTCAATGAGAAGGAAATTCACGCTGGTTCGAGAAAGATTGAAGCAACCAAGAAATGGGATACACCTAAGACACCTTTGGAAATATGGTAATTCTTGGGATTGTTAGGATAGTACCAACGGTTCATTGTGAAATTCTCACAGATTGCCCAATTATTAACAGTATTAACTTAAAAGGATAAGAAATTTGGTTGGGTATCTAAGCAAGAAAAGGTCTTTCCAACATTAAAGGAAAAGTGTAACTTGTCGATATTGACTCTTCCAGATGGGTCAAATGATTCGTGGTTTTATGCATCATGTCACATCAAGGACTTGATTGCATTCTAATCCAGAAAGATAAGGTGATCGCTTATGTCTCTCGGCATCTTAAATAATTACATGAGGAATTATACGACACATGAATTGGAATTGGGTGGTGTATTGTTTTCACTTAAGATTTGGAGGCACTACCTGTACGGATTTAATTATGTGATCTACATGGATCATAAGAGCCTCTGACATATCTTTGATCAAAAGAAATTGAACATGCATTAGAGAAGATGGGTTGAACTTTTTAGTGATTATGATTGTGAGATATGATATCATTAAGAGAAGGAGAATATGGTGATAAGGAATGTGTTAAACCCTTACGTGCACGAGTCTTGTGAATGACTATCCAATCAAACTTAAAGGCTTAGATGTTATTAGCACATGGTGAAGCATTGAAGGAGGGGAATGTTACAAGTGAGGAGTTTTATGGATTTAATATGCAAATAGGACACAAGTAGGATGGTGTACAACACTTCAGGGATCGTATATGGGTACCAAGGTGGGGAAGTGTATGGGAGCTGGTTATGAATAAGACACCTAAGTCTAGATACTTCATTCATCCTGGTGCCAAAAAGATGTATTAAAATCTTAAGGAAATGTATCGTTGGCCAGGTATGAAGAAAGATGTTGCCTCGTATGTTAGCTGATGTTTAACCTGCCTCAAGGTTAAAGCCAAGCATTAAAAGCCATTGGGATTACTACCATAAGCGGAAATCATTAAATGAAAATGGGAGAATACAGCAACGGATTTCATTACTAAGTTGCCAAAGACAAATAGTGAACATGGTTCGATTTGTATTATTGTGGATAGAATGATGAAATCTGCATATTTCTTACCAATTCATGAAGATTACGGGAGAAGTTAGCAAGTATTTATGTGAAAAAAATTATGACTAGGCATGGGGTGTCTGTGTTGATCATATCGGATCGTGATAGTCGGTTTACGTCATGATTCTAGCAGACTCTTTGGAAAGCAATGGGAACTCGGTTAGATTTAAGTATTGCTTATCATCCACAAATGGATGGTTAAAATGAATATACTATCCAGACCCTCAAAGATATGCATAGGGCATGTGTGATTGATTTCGTTAAAAGTTGGGACACTCATTGGCCGTTGATTCAGTTCTCTTATAACAATAGTTATCACACGAGAATAAGGTGTGCTCCATTTAAGGCATTGTATAGGAGGAAGTGTGGATTAGTAGTATGTTAGGCTGAAGTCGGTGATTTAGGAAACGACCGGTAGGACTTTTCAAATCAAAGATAAACTCAAGGTAGCCATAGATCGCTAGAAAAGTTATGCTGATAAGAGACAGTTCCAGTTAGAATTATGTGTAGGAGATCGAGTCTTGCAAAAGTTTCTCCTTGGAAAGGTATTATGCGATTTGGAAGAAAGAGAAATTAGCTGCGAGGTATGCGGAAGTCAGAGTAGTGAAAGGGTTGGTCCTGTAGCCAATTGATTAAAGTTACCTTAAGAGTTGAGTGGTGTGCATTATACATCTCACGTATCGAATCTTAAAAAATTGCTTGACTGATGGTTCTCTTCATATACCCATCAAGAAAATTCAAATAGGTGAGAAATTCCGTTTTGTGGAGAAATCATGCAGATGTAATCAACGGTGGGAAGATCATTCGACTGAAAGTTCACCTAATTCCGAAGCACCCACAACCGCGATATAAGGTATGGACGGCATGGAGGGCGGAAATGGGGGTTTAACAGTGGTGGTTACAGATGGCTTGAATCTTCACTATTATGTTATAGAGCAATACTTGTTGAAATGTGATTTGAGATATCGATAGATCAACATTGTATACACTCTAATTTTTGACTCATTTTCCTTGGTTATCGTGTCATGCAATTTAGGTCCATTGTATGTTACATTCTAATTGTTTGTATGCTTTTAAATGCTTGATCATAATCATAGAGTTTATCAAGCAAGACGGACAAGTTTACGTGGAATGTTCCACTCATTCGGAGTTGAAACAGTGAAATCAATAGGTAATTTTGGAACTTAATGTAATGTAGTTCACTTTTCCTTCGTTTCAGTCATAGGTTTTTTTTTCGTATGTTGAGTGTACTAATTCAGCATATTGTTTTAAGAATAATTGATTTGTGCAGTGCAGGTTGTTCTTCGATAAGTCTCAAACTCTAACAAATATTACATCCCCTGCCCCGTCATCATCAATTGTGCTCAGATTTTTTGTTTAACTATTTCTCGATACCTAATGATCCAAAATATAGTATATGCAATACATTTATTAAATGATGATATACTATTAATTGATGATATACACAAGAATATGAATTCAAAAACGACTTTCAATTGATAGAAAAATGTTATTTGAACATACTGTTCAACATATAAGTGCAAAAAATTAGCAAAGCATATCGTGAATTGCTTTTTTTTATTTAAATTTATTAAAATTGGAGTAACAGAGAGCAAAAGGAGAAGATGATAAGCTTCTTACTAAAGCTTCAAAGTTCAAGATCATCACTTCCTCCACTTATGAGACTGATTAAAGGTATGGTTAAATTCATTTATAAATATTTTATGCATCTTGACTCAATTCATGTTCTTTATTATATGCTAATTGAAACAAGTGGTCAATATCTTGCTGTTTTATGTGTGATGTCATATGCAACATTGTTATACAATTAATTAAACTTGGGTGACATTGTTTATGAACTGCTATACTTAGAAATGGAGCAAATTAAGAAGCGTAATGTTCTCACCGAACCAGTTAAAAAGAAGTCAGTAATACCCTATAATCCCATATGCAACGTACAGATTTTTGGAAAAGCACTAGCTTCAAGCATGAGTACAACAACATAAGTAAAAGTACTGATATGCATAAAAGTTCAGGCAGCAAAAGCAGCTTCAAAAAAGTTCCAACAATAGCTTAGAAGTTATGTGATAGTTCCAACAACAGTAGCTTCAAAAAAGTTCCAACTGCAATAACTTCAAAACAGTAACTTCAAAAAAGTTCCAACAGCAGTAACTTCAAAAAAGTTCCAATAGAAGTAACTTCAAAAAAGTTCCAACGACAGTAACTTCAAAAAAGTTTCAACTACAATAGCTTCAAAAAAGTTCCAACTGCATGTTGCTTCTTAAGCTGCACACACATATATATACAATCCCAAAAAGAGGTAGCTACAAAACGACATATGATGAATATTAGAATTTTGTTTACCAAAATGGCATCAATATGCCT
>JACCIY010000319.1:0-17500 GCA_025506505.1 Flaveria sonorensis | reverse complement strand
AACATCCTTTTTTGGATTATTAATCCATCCTTCATCTTCACTTTCATTTGTTGTGACCTGTGCATATGATGTTGTTTCTTCAGGGGTATGTCCTTGTGATGCTTTATAAGCTAAAAACTCTTTATAAGTTTTCTCATCAAATTGAGGTTTTGAGGAGGATGATGCATATGATGCACTATCCATAGCTATAAGCTTTTTATTATCCATTTGATGGATAATTCTTTCTGTTCCTCTTCCTCTATAAGAGGAAGTTCTTCTTCGTCCTCTGCCTATGTCCCAAGGGATCATGGCTGAAACATTTATCCACAAGAAATTATTATTTCTTGGTGTTTTAAATCCTTTAGTTGATTTTCCAAAGATTTTATTCTGTATTTAATTTGTTTAATAGCATGGTTTTTTGCCTTATCTGACAAAAACGGAATTTCTTTTATTTCTTGAATATTATTGTGCAATCCTATTAATTGGATCTGAATATTAATTGTTTTTTCCATGATTTCGAATATTGCTATGCGCATAATTCCTCTTGAATGACTCATTGATTTAAATATTCCCTGGTAAGAAAATCAGGTAAACTGTTATTAGTTCCCTTTTTATAAATAATTTCAAAATCAAATGGCGCAAGATGTGATTGCCATCTGGCAAACATCTGCTTAGAGACATCATGTTTAAAATCTTTATTAAACATATATTTGGCTGCATTACAGTCGGTTTTAATTATAAATTTTTTATTATATAAATCATCTTGAAATTTTAAAACACATTTTACTATTGCAAGAATTTCTTTCGCAACATTTGCATAATTCTTCTGGCTTTCATTCCATTTTCCAGAATGAAATCTAACAAGATATTCTTGTTTATTAATTGGAGATATTTGTTTTAATATACCCCCATAGCCAATATCTGAGGCATCAGTTTCAACAATTTTTTCTCATTCTGGGTTTGTTATTGTTAAGCAAGGAAGGTTTTGAACCTTTTGCTTAATCTTTTGTACTGCTTTAGTATGATCGATAGACCATGGCTTAGGATTCTTCCTTAGCCTATCGTATAATATAGCCGTATCTTCTGCTAAATTTTTATAATAAGGAAGAATGTAATTTAGACTTCCAAGAAATCTTTGTAATTGAGTTTTATCTAAAATCTCATCTGGGAATTTAGATGCAAATTCAATACTTCTATTAATTGGAATTATATTTCCTTGATTAATATTATGACCTAGAAATCTGATTTTAGTTTAGAAAAGAGACATTTTTGGTCTAGATATTACTAAACCATTTTTTAAAATTATATTTCTGAACATCTCTAGATGCTTGAAATGAGTTTCAATATCCTTTGAAAATACAAGGATATCATCAATATAAACAATAATAAATTCACTATAAGGAATGAAAATGTCATTCATAATATTTTGGAATTCTGAAGGGGCATTTTTTAATCCAAATGGCATAACATTCCATTCGTAATGCCCAACAGGTACCATGAAAGCAGTTTTATACCTGTCTTTTTCTTCAATTTGTATTTGCCAGTATCTTGACTTTAGATCAAATTTAGAAAATATATTTGACTCATATAATTTGTCTAATAAATCTTTCTTATTAGGTGTAGGATACCTAATTTATTTTAAAACCTTATTTAGCGGTTTATAATTTATAACCAATCTGGGTGTACCCCTTTCCTGTTCGGAATGTTTATTAACATAAAAGGCTATACATGACCATGGAGATTTTGAATTTCTAATTAGATTCTTGTTTAAAAGAGATTTTATCTCTTGTTTACATAATTCCATATATTCAGAATTCATTTGACAAGGTCGAGCCTTGTTTGGAATCTGACTTTCATTTAAGTTTTCTTCATATGGAAGTGAAACAATATGTTTCTTTCTATCCCAGAAAGCATTGGGATGATCATTACATATTTGTAAAATAAACTGGTGTTCTATTAGTTTAATCTTTTCTTGTAATTTCAGATTATTTAATTTCTCTTGAATATTTAAAGAAAATATTTCTTTTTGTAAAAATTCAATTTGATTTATCTTTGCTTTTAGTAATTCTTCTTTTAAATTATTCAATGTCCTTGTTATTAGATTTGAAATGAATTTAAAAACAATTTCTTTTCCTTCATACGTACCAGTTATTCCAGTACGGTCTACATTTTTTAAAGGAAATATTTTATCAAAGAAAGGGCTTCCAAGTATAACTTGGTTACCAAGATTTTTAACTAATACAAAACTTGTATTAATACAAGTATTATTTTGACAAATAAAAGCTTGAGGGAATTTATAATTTACCTCTAATTTTTCTTTTCCAGCATGACTGAGAGTATGTATAGTTTTATGATAATACTTTGTAGGAATTAATCCTTCCTGTATACAATTTAAATCTGCACCACTATCAAAGAGTGCCACTACTTCTATTAAGAAGTCATTTTCTATTAGTAGTTTAATTTTTTCATGCCATTTTTGAGAAGTAATAATTTCTCTTATATTTTTCAGATATAATTCTGATTCTTTTATTGGTTGTATATTTAATTTATCTTTTTCTAGACATATAATTCTATTGTCTAATTCTTTATTATTTTGTTGTAAAATTTTTATTTCTGATTTTAAATTGTCAATTTCTTTTTTTAATTGTTGTATATCAACAGGTTTTTTATCTTTATTTCTTTGATTTAATTGAATTTTTAATGCGGCCAGAGAAAATGGTTTTGATTCTCTAGAATTTGAACAAGAAGGACCTTCTTCTTGTTTTCCCATAAATGAAGAGATTATCTTCTCTTTAATTTGTGGATCATCTACCACTTTTAATAATTCTATAATTTCACTTGTTAATACATTTATTTCCATGTTTTGGAATTGTGAAATTATTTTATAAATATTTTCTTCTTCTTCTTCTGAAGTATTATTACAACAGTTGTTTTTACAACAGTTTTCTTCTTCAGAGGAAGAGTATAGACTTTCATTTTCTAAAATATTTAAATCTTCATTAGATGATTGATCAGATTCAGTATCTGATTCTAAAAGTATCTTTGAGATTTGGTTTTTTAAATTTTCATCTTCTAGCTTATTAAGCTTCTTTCTAACCCAGCAAGTTTTTGCTGTATGTCCTATTTTTCCATATTTCTTACAGATTAATTTTGACCTATATGTCTTATACGAAGGTTTATGTTCCTCGTATTTTTGAATTCTTTTATTTTTCCTATCTTCCCTTTTTCTTTTTCTTTTCTGATGTTGGTAGGGATTAGATTTCTTAATTTTCTTAGAATTATTAGAGGTTCCTTCTATCCCAAATTGACTACAGAATTCACCTAATTGTTTCTTCTCATTTAGAGAATGTTTTTTAATTTGTTGATTTATTTTAATCTCATTGCATAAATTTAAACCTTCTTGGATACAAGTTCCTATTAACTTGCCGTAAGTATAATCATCATAATTTATACTTATTCCTCTTTTTCTTAGGTTATTCCTAACTCTTTCTGCAAATAAATAAGGGAGGCCATCTATGAATTTTGACTTCCAATGTGAGCTATTAGACTCAGGAAGTTCCATTACTCTACTTAGGAAAGTATCTTTATACCACCTAAAAGATGTTAGGGTTCTACACTTAAGATTTTGTAGAAGAGTTCTAATATTTTCTGAATTATCAGACCATCTGCCTGTAAAGTGTTCTATAATATTAACTATTAACGTATAAACTGAGTTGTTTTCAACAACACCATTATCCTCTTTTGTACTATTGAGGATTTCTTGTCTATCTGAATCTGATAGATAGTTATCCCACCAACCTTTAAGTTGGCCTGTAAATCCTGATATAATCATTTGAGCTATTGTCTTAATTGTATTTTTATTATTCTGACAAATAGTGCTATACATAAGCATCCTATGGACTGTATTATAAATCTGCCCTTCTGTTTGACCATCTATGTTCCATTCATAGATCATTTTTCCACTATACGAATTACTAATTACATATTCCTGTTCTTCTATTAGAACATCCTGTGGAGTAGGCCTCGGATAGTAATACATCCTTTGAGTTGGCTTATGAGCAAACTTAGATAGCTTCATGATTTTATCATTGATCTTTTGCTTATAATCTTCTTCTTTTAGACTATCTTCAAAATCTGATAATGTACTTATTTTTAGATTTTTCAAAATATTAATTGAATCATTTAACGTTTGCATTAAATTTTCTTCAGATTTTGTTCTGAAATCTGTTACCTTAGGAGGTAATTGAATGCTAGGAGTAGCAATAGACTCTTTATTTCTTATCTGATCATTTATTATGATACTTTGTTTTTCTTTTAAATGGCATAATATTTTATCCATTTTCTTAGAAATGTCTTGGAGTTGTTCTCCAATTATTATTAAATAAAGATTTGAATAATTTTGTTGTTTTATTAAACCATTTATATGAGAAATAGTCGTCTGCAAGGTTTCACCTTCCAGAAGTTTTTGAAAATCTTGATAGTATCTTTCCTCTTCTTGTTTTTCAATTTTAAAACTATTAGTAGGAGGAAAAACATTTGATACTATGCTTCCATTAATATTAAAATTTCTTTCTATGACAGAAATAATACTATTAGTATATTTTTCAATAAACCATGGAACAAAAGGTATGATCCTTTGTTTCTCATTCAATTCATTATAAAATTCTTCTCTGAAAAATTCTTTGTCTGTTTTTTCAAAAATTTTTAAAAACCATGTTCTAAATAATTCCCATTTGGGTTGGAGAAATTCATTAGAAATTTCTCTCTTACCGGTGATCCCGGAGTAAAATCTAATTTTTCTTTTGTATTCATAATTATACAAAATTTATTTCTGATTCGGTTAGTTCCGGATCTATTCTAATTCCTCGAACTATATTATCCGAGTTTATTCTTAATTCATCTATTTTTCTTTCAGGAAATTCTTCCTTAATCCTAGATGTTGATGCTCTAGAAGGACTTCTAACTGTATAATCTACAGGAGAAATATAATAGTGTGATGACACCGATTTGGACAAAGAGGGTTCATATTTTATTTTATTATTTTCAAATTGTATTTGAACTTACCCTTCATTTGCTTGTGAGATATTTATTGGATTATTATCCACATATTGTTGAGATGGGCTAGTTTTGTCTAAAACCCAATTTTCTGGAAAATTAATTTCTTCCCATTTTATTTTTCTTCTAGTTGTAATATTAGCTTTGCTAAAATTAGTTTCTATTAGAATAATTTTATGGTTTGCTCCTCTTTTAAAGCTTTCAAGTTTCAAGCTCAAGCTCTTGATTTCAAGTTGTAATATTAGCTTTGCTAAAATATTATTAGTTTTATGGAAAATAATATTTGAAGTTTAAAGCTTTCAAGTTTCAACCTCTTGATTTCTTAATTTTCTTAGAATTATTAGAGGTTCCTTCTATCCCAAATTGACTACAGAATTCATCTAATTGTTTCTTCTCATTTAGAGAATGTTTTTTAGTTTGTTGATTTAATTTAATCTCATTGCATAAATTTAAACCTTCTTGGATACAAGTTCCTATTAACTTGCCGTAAGTATAATCATCATAATTTATACTTATTCCTCCTTTTCTTAGGTTATTCCTAACTCTTTTTGCAAATAAATAAGGGAGGCCATCTATGAATTTTGACTTTCAATGTGAGCTATTAGACTCAGGGAGTTCCATTACTCTACTTAGGAAAGTATCTTTATACCACCTAAAAGATGTTAGGGTTCTACACTTAAGATTTTGTAGAAGAGTTCTAATATTTTCTGAATTATCAGACCATCTGCCTGTAAAGTGTTCTATAATATTAACTATTAACGTATAAACTGAGTTGTTTTCAACAACACCATTATCCTCTTTTGTACTATTGAGGATTTCTTGTCTATCTGAATCTGATAGATAGTTATCCCACCAACTTTTAAGTTGGCCTGTAAATCCTGATATAATTATTTGAGCTATTGTCTTAATTGTATTTTTATTATTCTGACAAATAGTGCTATGGTTTGCTAATTTTAATAGAAACTAATTTTAGCAAAGCTAATATTACAACTAGAAGAAAAATAAAATGGAAAGAAATTAATTTTCCAGAAAATTGGGTTTTAGACAAAGCTAGCCTATCTCAACAATATGTGGATAATAATCCAATAAATATCTCACAAACAAATGAAGGGTCAGTTCAAATACAATTTGAAAATAATAAAATAAAATATGAACCCTCTTTGTCCAAATCGGTGTCATCACACTATTATATTTCTCCTGTAGATTATACAGTTAGAAGTCCTTCTAGGGCATCAACATCTAGGATTAAGGAAGAATTTCCTGAAAGAAAAATAGATGAATTAAGAATAAACTCGGATAATATAGTTCGAGGAATTAGAATAGATCCGGAACTAACCGAATCGAAATAAATTTTGTATAATTATGAATACAAAAGAAAAATTAGATTTTACTCCGGGATCACCGTAAGAGAGAAATTTCTAATGAATTTCTCCGACCCAAATGGGAATTATTTAGAACATGGTTTTTTAAAAATTTTGAAAAAATAGACAAAGAATTTTTCGGAGAAGAATTTTATAATGAATTGAATGAGAAACAAGAGATCATACCTTTTGTTCCATGGTGTGACATCCGGTAATTTTCCGTTACCAAACTCCGTTTGTTCCGTTAAGTCTTGCATACACGTGTCGGGAGCACACACTAGTTGTCGTTGAACGTTGGTGACTTAACAATAATCAGTAATGTAAAATTGATGATAATTAAGTTAACAATGTGATTATTAAGTTATGCTTATGTGATTTAAATGTTAACTGTAATTTTATCGCGTAACGTGAAAACGTGCATATTTATTTCGTGTGTTTTGTGATAAATGGGAATTATGCATGATTGTTATTAGTGATTAATAATAATTGTGTTTAGTAGTTAAAAACTATTTAAAAACTATTCAAAAAGCCTAATCTTTATAAAATACAAATTATAAGGGTTAAAAGGGTAAATATGATTAATTAAGTTACAAAATCAAAAACAAACCCTAATCCCCTAACCCATTCGGCCGCGACTTGCATCCCCTCACCCTCACCATCGCGAATTCAGCCAAGAACAAGCATTCACATTCGAATTTGGATCGATTTCAAGGCATACAACAAGTTAGAACCTTCAATTGCAAACTATTACACATCTAAAGGTTAGATTTTTGTATGATTTGATGATTGTTCATGATTGGCCGAAAGTTCCATGCGAATTCTGCAATTGATGGTCGATTGATGCTTGTTTGTTGTTGTTAATGCGTTTGTTGGGTAGATTATATGTTAATTAACGTCAAGTATGCAATAAAGGATGGATTTTTACAAGTTTTTATGGAAATTACATTAGGGCCGAAACCCTAATTCGAAACTTGCAATTGGGGATCGATTTGTTGATGTTGGTTAGTGTTATTATGTTAGTTGGATTGTATATATGCTAGTTAACGTCGATTATGCAAGAAAGCTATGATTTTGATACATTGTTCATAGGTTACTAATAATAGTAACTTTATTTTGCATGAATTGATGATTGGTTGATGTATGAATGTTATGGATGTGTTTGTAATGATGTTTAGATGCTAGATGGTTGATATGAATGTTAGGAATTCAAGAATGCATGTTGTAGTTCATACCTTACTAAAGATAGTAACTTTTGGGTATGAAAGTTGATGAATCATGATGATTAGGTGTTGTTGATCATGTTTAAATGTTGTCATGGACTTGAATTGGTATATAATTGATGAATTCATGAATGTAGTGTGAGTTTGATGAATTTGGGATGAACCTTCCCAAAAGGGAAACTTTATTTGTGCAAATCCTTGAATTGGATGATTTGAGCATGTTTGGGATATTAGGATCATGCTAGTGTGTTCATGGATGGTTTCTAAGGTGATTAAATGTGTTGTTTAGGTTATATGAATGGTGGTTTGGTTTGTTACCTGTTTTGGCCTGTTGTGATTCGCATGACTTGTGTGATATCTAGTTGTATGATGATCTAGGTAGTACATGTGGTTAATGAAGTGCTATATGTAATCAAGTTGTATGTGAACATGTATGATATGCTGTTGTGTTAGTATTAAGGAGTTATCACCTATAATGTCACCAACGGGTCAAACGGGTCAACTGGGTCAAATGTGTCTTGTCTTTCTAAAAACCTTGAGTTCCTTGGTTTGTAGAGCACTTAGGGTTTCATGTTGATTCTGTGCACACGTACTTATGTACTCTTGTGTTCTAGGTGGCCTTTGAAGGTTGTCTTTCCCTCTTTCTTTCAAGTTAAGCTCTAGGTTAATTCTTGCGCGCATCAGGTGAGTTCTTGGCCCACTCATTTTACATAATCCCTTTTGGGGGAGATAGCATACTGTTGATCACAAACGCTTTTATATATGAGTGTGTATAATATTGATATAGTGTTGTTTACCATGGAAAGTCCTCACACTTTCGGATTGTTAATATTGAATAGCGGGGAAATTTTGGGTAGTACTACTGGGTCTGACGAGCCCCACCTGTGCGACTCGAGGTCAAACGGGTGCAATTTTGTCCTAACGCATATTCGTCACGACACGGTAAGTCGTGACGGGAGGCAACAAACGTAACACAGTCAGCTTCGATCGCGAAATCACTATGATTAATATTTTTATGTTAATAGACTAGCTATCTATTGCAATACACTACTTATGCTCTGGAAACTGTTGATTGGTTATATTTTAACGCAAACTCTTGAACTCACCAACCATGTGTTGACTTGTTTAGTATGCTATTCTCAGGTTAAGGTTGCCAGTTGCCTAGGAGCACGCACACCAGCATCGTTGAGTTGTCTACATTGTTTGTTTACCCATTTGGGTTTATTTTTCCTATTAAACATTTGTGTTTGGGGCGCGTATGTTTTGCGCATTCTCTTTACATACTACTTGTTTTGGGTTTAATGTTTTAAAAACGCTTCCGCAGTATCTTAAACGTTAACTCTGGTTTTGTTTATTAATCATATAGAGTCGTTCTTGGTAACTAATGACTGAGATCCTGGTATGTCACGCGCCTCGCGTTAAAACCCCGCTCGCGGATTTTGAGGGTGTGACAGATTGGTATCAGAGCCATTGGTTATAGGGAACTAGGTTGCATACACACACTAGACTATAACCGCACAGTTGTTAGTTACTTATCGCTTACTCTCCTTACTGTATACTCATTGGCATACGCAACACGTACTTCGCAGCATGGCATCGTCGTCCAGAAATTTAGGCAAGAGACCTGCACGATCTGAGTCACCTCCTACTTCTCCCGTACCGGATAGGGGATTTAACTGGCCTCGACATCCTTATCCTCCTAGCGAGATAGACTGGGATCAGCCTTTCATACCTCCTGAGTTAGATCCTCCGCGTAACTGGGATTTCTACCCCACTTATATAAACCGTATGGCTTATAGAGAACGCGTACCACCAGTAGCACCTACACGACCTAGGACTAGGTCATCGACCGCCTCTACTTTGCCTACACTTCCTACCTTGAGCATCCCTCTGGAGCAGGCATTTGCAGCTTTGGTAGCCACACTGGACACAGAGCGACAGCGGATTAGAGGACTCACTGATGAGAACTCTGCATTACGATCTGAGATGCGTCAGCTGCGTTACCAGGTAGATACGCTTCAGGAGCGACTTTCGATGGCCATTGGTGGACATCATACGCTGGCAGGCAACGTGGTAACACTTAGTGAGCGTATGGACGCACAAGATCACCATAACATAGTGATCGATGATAGGTTTGCTGATCTAGAGGCACAGCTAGCAGCACTCCAAATTGCTGAAGCCCATGCACCTTTGGTGGACCCTGATGAGGAAGACCCAGAAGAAGAACCCGAGGAAGCCCCCGAAGAAGAACCAGTAGAGATGGATGAGGACAGTGACGGATCTGACGTACTGGACTGATCCTACCTTTTAAATGACTTAGACTATGTAGTGTTTCTTTTCTTTGAAACCTATGTGGGAAGGGTTGTTTCCCACCCAACTGACATACTTAAATTTTGACATTGATGAAATATTTTGTGACTCAATTGCAATTTATTTATCTTTGATTATTATTTCTGTTATAAATGTTGTGGTTGTGGTGAATGCAATATTTCTTATTGTTTACTGTACCTTGATGAGATTAATGTGTTGGATGTTACTCATTATTGTAATTGTGAATTTTAAAGTGAAATATGGACGCACGTGGAAGAGGACGTGGGCGTGGTCGTGGACGTGGCGCCGGAGGCCGTGGAGCCGGAGCCATAAACATGACGCCTGCGGAATTGGCGGCATTAATTAATGAACATGTTCAGGCGGCAGTGGCTGCTGCCCAACCGGGACAACCAGCAGGTAAATGATAACAAGAGGTTAAACTAATTAACCTAGTTATTTGTCTGGGATATCTGACTAATGTTTGTGGTTGTCAAAACAGGACCACCACCATGTACCTACAAGTCCTTCATGGACTGTAAACCCCATACCTACAGCGGGACGGAAGGAGCTGTAGGGCTTGTAAGGTGGTTTGAGAAGACAGAGTCTGTCTTCGCGAAATGCAACTGCCCGCCTGCTGATCAGGTGAAGTATGCCACCGGGACATTGGAAGGCGCAGCACTTTCCTGGTGGAATGCCCAGGTACAAATGCTGGGTCAAGCCGTGGCCAATGAACTACCTTGGGATGAGTTTAAAGAAATCATGACTGAAGAATATTGCCCCCGGAATGAAGTGCAGAAACTGGAGATTGAGTTCTGGCAACTCAAAATGCAAGGCTCAGAAATTGAAGCCTACACGACTCGTACTCATGAGTTAGCCACTTTATGCCCAGGGATGGTGAATGAAATGCACAAGAGGGTGGAGCATTATATACGGGGATTGGTGCCTGAAATTCAAAGTATGGTAACTGCTTCTAACCCCACTACCATACAACAAGCTATCCGAACGCCCACAGGCTGACTGACCAGGCAGTTGAGCAAGGTCGGTTACCCAAACGGGGTGCGGTGGCAAGCGTGCCCGACCAGAAACGCAAGTGGGATGGTTCAAGCAACAAGGGATCGTCATCCAGTAGCCAATCTCAACCTCAACAACAGCAGCAAAGTCAGCAACAGCAACGGAAGTTTGATAACAACCGAAGCTTCAACCAGACGACTCCCTCAAATCAAGGACCCGGTGGGTATGGTGGAAGACTGCCGAAGTGCAACCGGTGTAACTACCACCATGTGGGTCGATGTGATAACTTCAAGTGTCAACGTTGTGGGAAGATTGGTCATGCAGCCAAAGACTGTCAGGGTGAACTGATGAAGAAGCCTCAACAATCACAAGAAACTCCGAAAGGTTGTTTTGAGTGCGGAAAAGAAGGCCATTACAAACGCAACTGTCCCCAGCTTAAGAGGAATGGTAATGGTAACAACAACAATGGGAACAACAGCAACAATAACAATGGCAACAACAATAACAACAACAATGGTAATGGCAACAACAATGGTGGAAACAACAATGGAGCCAAAGGAAGAGCCTTCGTCATTGGCTCAGGTGAGGCTCTAAACGACCCTACAACAGTAACTGGTAAATTTTCGGTTAATGGTTGTTTTGCTACCGTATTATTCGATACCGGAGCCGATAGAAGTTTCGTGTCCACTAGGTTCTGTAATCTTTTAAGTGATATGCCCTCAGCCTTAGAATCTAAATACACCGTAGAGTTAGCTAACGGTACACAGATTCACGTAACGCATATTCTTAGAGACTGCAAGATAGAGCTTGCTGGTCATACATTCACCATAGATCTCATGCCTGTTACGTTAGGAAGCTTTGACGTGGTAGTAGGCATGGATTGGCTTTCCGATAAACAAGCAGAAGTCATATGCCACGAGAAGATCATACGGATTCCCCTTGGTGAAGAAGTCCTTACGGTCAGAGGTGATAGGAGTGGTGCGGTGATAGGCATCATCTCGTTTATGAAAGCACAGAAGTTGTTACGAAAGGGTCGACTGGCCATATTAGCACTCGTCACAGATAAACAGGTCGAGGAAAAGAAGATAGAGGATATCCCCGTAGTTCGTGAGTTTCCTGAGGTGTTTCCGGAAGACCTTCCTGGATTACCGCCTCATCGTCAAGTTGAATTTCAGATTGAGTTGACTCCAGGAGCCGCTCCAATTGCGAGAGCACCGTACCGATTAGCTCCGAACGAACTGCAGGAATTATCCGCTCAACTACAAGAGTTGTTGGATAAAGGGTTCATCCGACCGAGTTCGTCGCCCTGGGGAGCGCCAGTTCTATTTGTAAAGAAGAAGGATGGTACATTTCGAATGTGCATTGACTATAGGGAACTGAACAAGGTTACTATCAAGAATAGATATCCGTTACCTCGTATCGATGATTTGTTTGATCAACTACAAGGATCAAGCTATTACTCTAAGATTGATCTGAGGTCTGGGTATCATCACTGAGAGTTCGAGAAGAGGACATCTCGAAGACTGCTTTCCGTACACGATATGGTCACTATGAATTTTTGGTCATGCCATTTGGGTTGACGAATGCACCAGCAGTATTCATGGACCTCATGAATCGCGTGTGCAAACCCTATCTTGATCAGTTTGTTATCGTCTTTATTGATGACATACTGATATACTCAAGGACCGAGGAAGAACATGAGAAGCACTTACGTTTAATCTTAGAATTACTTAGAAAGGAACAACTGTACGCAAAGTTTTCTAAGTGTGATTTCTGGATACGTGAGGTACAATTTTGGGTCATATTGTCAACGAGAAGGGAATACATGTTGATCCTGCTAAGATTGAAGCGATAAAGAATTGGTCTGTTCCTAAGACACCAAGTGAGATACGACAATTCCTTGGATTAGCGGGATATTATCGACGATTCATTGAAGGATTCTCTAAGATTGCACAACCTCTCACAGCCTTGACTCACAAGGGAACGACGTACAAATGGGGTGAGAGTCAGGAATCTGCTTTTCAGTTGCTGAAACATAAATTGTGTAGCGCACCAATATTAGCGTTACCGGATGGTAGTGATGACTTCGTAGTCTACTGCGATGCGTCTATTCAAGGACTTGGATGTGTCCTGATGCAGCGGGATAAAGTGATAGCTTACGCCTCTAGACAATTGAAGATTCATGAGAAGAACTATACCACCCATGACTTGGAACTGGGTGCGGTAGTTTTTGCCTTAAAATCTGGAGACATTACTTGTACGGTACCAAATGCACCATCTACACCGATCACAAGAGTCTTCAGCACATCTTTGAGCAAAAGGAGTTGAACATGAGGCAAAGACGCTGGGTGGAATTGTTAAACGACTATGATTGTGCTATTAAGTACCACCCGGGAAAGCAAATGTAGTTGCTGATGCGCTGAGTAGAAAAGAGACTGCTAAACCTCGACGTGTGCGAGCTCTGCAACTAACGATTAGTACGCAATTACCTGAACAAATCCGAGAGGCTCAAACAGAAGCTTTGAAAGCAGAAAACATTGGGTCTGAATCGTTAAGGGTATGGAAAAAACAATTGGAAGTAAAAGCGGATGGGATTCGTTACTTCATGGATAGACTATGGGTACCTCTACACGGAGATCTGAGAGACTTGGTGATGAGTGAGGCTCACAAGTCCAAGTATTCTATACATCCTGGATCTGACAAGATGTACCACGATTTGAAGGCGCACTATTGGTGGCCTAACATGAAAGCAGATGTAGCTACTTATGTGAGTAAGTGTCTGACCTGCTCGAAGGTGAAAGTGGAGTATCAGAAACCATCTGGTCTACTACAACAACCCGAGATCCCTATGTGGAAGTGGGATCAAATATCAATGGATTTTATTACTAAGTTACCTCGCACTTCTACGGGTTGTGATACAATATGGGTTATCGTGGACCGATTGACAAAATCTGCTCATTTCCTAGCGATAAAGGAAACAGATAAGATGGAGAAATTAACCCGACTTTATCTGAAGGAGATCGTTTCGAGGCATGGAGTACCGATCTCAATCATTTCTGATCGCGATTCTCGTTTCACATCACACTTCTGGCAGTCGTTGCAGAAAGCTTTAGGTACGCGATTGGATATGAGTACTGCTTATCATCCACAGACTGATGGTCAAAGCGAGCGTACTATACAGACTTTGGAGGACATGTTACGTGCTTGTGTGATTGACTTCGGGAATAACTGGGAAGTTCACCTACCATTGGTGGAATTTTCTTACAACAACAGTTATCACACTAGCATAAAGGCAGCACCTTTTGAAGCTTATATGGGAGAAAGTGTAGATCGCCAGTTTGCTGGGCTGAAATTGGTGATAGTCAATTAACGGGTCCTGAGTTAGTACACGAGACAACTGAGAAGATTGTTCAGATAAGAAACCGCATGGCCGCAGCGCGAGACAGACAGAAAAGCTATGCTGACAAACGACGAAAACCTTTGGAATTTCAAGTTGGTGACAAGGTTTTATTAAAAGTCTCACCGTGGAAAGGCGTAGTTCGGTTTGGTAAGCGAGGAAAGCTAAATCCGAGATACGTTGGACCATTTGAGATAGTGGAAAGAATTGGTCCAGTGGCTTATCGACTAGCCTTACCTGATTCATTGAGTGGAATCCATGATGTATTCCATGTTTCAAATCTAAAGAAATGTTTAACGGATGAAACGATGGTCGTACCACTGGAAGAAGTTCAAGTAGATGAACAATTACGTTTCATTGAGGAACCTGTCGAAGTGATGGATCGTGAGGTGAAAACGCTTAAGCAAAGCAAGATACCCATCGTCAAAGTTCGTTGGAACTCGAGACGTGGACCAGAATTCACGTGGGAACGTGAAGACCAAATGAAGCTTAAGTATCCTCAGCTATTCGAAAGGACGATGCCAGCCGGCGAAGGTATTGATTAAATTTCGGGACGAAATTTCTTTCAACATGGGGATGATGTGACAACTCATCCAAAACTCACACGATTTCGATTTCCTTGTGCCAATGCAGTAGACCAGTGATGGAACACTCACCATGTAACGCAATTTTCGGGACGAAAATTCTTTCAACATGGGGATAATGTGACATCCGGTAATTTTCCGTTACCAAACTCCGTTTGTTCCGTTAAGTCTTGCATACACGTGTCGGGGCACACACTAGTTGTCGTTGAACGTTGGTGACTAACAATAATCAGTAATGTAAATTGATGATAATTAAGTTAACAATGTGATTATTAAGTTATGCTTATGTGATTTAAATGTTAACTGTAATTTTATCGCGTAACGTGAAACGTGCATATTTATTTCGTGGTTTTGTGATAAATGGGAATTATGCATGATTGTTATTAGTGATTAATAATAATTGGTGTTAGTAGTTAAAAACTTTAAAAACTATTCAAAAAGCCTAATCTTTATAAAATACAAATTATAAGGGTTAAAAGGGTAAATATGATTAATTAAGTTACAAAATCAAAAACAAACCTAATCCCCTAACCATTCGGCCGCGACTTGCATCCCCTCACCCTCACCATCACGAATTCAGCCAAGAACAAGCATTCACATTCGAATTTGGATCGATTTCAAGGCATACAACAAGTTAGAACCATTCAATTGCAAACTATTACACATTAAAGGTTAGATTTTTGTATGTTTGATGATTGTTCATGATTGGCCGAAAGTTCCATGCGAATTCTGCAATTGATGGTCGATTGATGCTTTGTTGTGATGTTAATGTGTTAGTTAGATTCATGTTAATTAACGTCAAGTATGCAATAAAGGTTGGATTTTTACAAGTTTTTATGGAAATTACATTAGGGCCGAAACCCTAATTCGAAACTTGCAATTGGGGATCGATTTGTTGTGTTGGTTAGTGTTATTATGTTAGTTGGATTGTATATATGCTAGTTAACGTCGATTATGCAAGAAAGCTATGATTTTGATACATTGTTCATAGGTTACTAATAATAGTAACTTTATTTTGCATGAATTGATGATTGGTTGATGTATGAATGTTATGGATGTGTTTGTGATGATGATTAGATGCTAGATGGTTGATATGAATGTTAGGAATTCAAGAATGCATGTTGTAGTTCATACCTTACTAAAGATAGTAACTTTTGGGTATGAAAGTTGATGAATCATGATGATTAGGTGTTGTTGATCATGTTTAGATGTTGTCATGGACTTGAATTGGTATATAATTGATGAATTCATGAATGTAGTGTGAGTTTGATGAATTTGGGATGAACTTTCCCAAAAGGGAAACTTTAATTGTGCAAATCCTTGAATTGGATGATTTGAGCATGTTTGGGATATTAGGATCATGCTAGTGTGTTCATGGATGGTTTCTAAGGTGATTAAATGTGTTGTTTAGGTTATATGAATGGTGATTTGGTTTGTTACCTGTTTTGGCCTGTTGTGATTCGCATGACTTGTGGATATCTAGTTGTATGATGATCTAGGTAGTACATGTGGTTAATGAAGTGCTATATGTAATCAAGTTGTATGTGACATGTATGATATGCTGTTGTGTTAGTATTAACGAGTTATCACCTATAATGTCACCAACGGGTCAAACGGGTCAACTGGGTCAAATGTGTCTTGTCTTTCTAAAACCTTGAGTTCCTTGGTTTGTAGAGCACTTAGGGTTTCATGTTGATTCTGTGTACACGTACTTATGTACTCTTGTGTTCTAGGTGACCTTTGAAGGTTGTCTTTCCCTCTTTCTTTCAAGTTAAGCTCTAGGTTAATTCTTGCGCGCATCAGGTGAGTTCTTGCCCCACTCATTTTACATAATCTCTTTTGGGGGAGATAGCATACTGTTGATCACAAACGCTTTTATATATGAGTGTGTATAATATTGATATAGTGTTGTTTACCATGGAAAGTCCTCACACTTTCGGATTGTTAATATTGAATAGCGGGGAAATTTTGGGTAGTACTACTGGGTCTGACGAGCCCCACCTGTGCGACTCGAGGTCAAACGGGTGCAATTTTGTCCTAACACATATTCGTCACGACACTGGTAAGTCGTGACGGGAGGCAACAAACGTAACACAGTCAGCTTCGATCGCGAAATCACTATGATTAATATTTTATGTTAATAGACTAGCTATCTATTGCAATACACTACTTATGCTCTGGAAACTGTTGATTGGTTTATATTTTAACGCAAACTCTTGAACTCACCAACCATGTGTTGACTTGTTTAGTATGCTATTCTCAGGTTAAGGTTGCCAGTTGCCTAGGAGCACGCACACCAGCATCGTTGAGTTGTCTACATTGTTTGTTTACAAATTTGGTTATTTTCCTATTAAACATTTGTGTTTGGGGCGCGTATGTTTTGCGCATTCTCTTACATACTACTTGTTTTGGGTTTTCTATTTAAAAACGCTTCCGCAGTATTTTAAACGTTAACTCTGGTTTTGTTTATTAATCATATAGTCGTTCTTGGTAACTAATGACTGAGATCCTGGTATGTCACGCGCCTCGCGGTAAAACCCCGCTCGCGGATTTTGAGGGTGTGACACATGGTTTATTGAAAAA
>JACCIY010000094.1:0-60582 GCA_025506505.1 Flaveria sonorensis | reverse complement strand
AAACCAATACGGGCCAATGGGCCATCATTTGATTATAGGGCATGCTGAACCGACCAAATGGGCCCGGGTACGATACCTTAGAAGAAGTAAATTTCCTTAAATAAACTTTGATTTAAATAATTAAGCACGTTGAATTTTGACAATTATTAAAATTCTAAAATCATAAACCCCGGTTCACCGAAACAGAAAATGTTAAACAAAACCATAAAGCTTAATAACAATTTAAGTATATCAACAAAGCATAATAAACGTAACCTTGTAAATTATAAAATTTGACGACGACGAGGAATGTTGTCGAGAATCAACTCGTTGAAGAGGACGTTGAATGTGACAACCCCGATTTTTGGGCCTTGAAAATTTTTTAAAAACCCATTGGGTTACACCCTGACACGAACCCCGACAAGGAAGCCATGCATGGGGCCCAACAACTTTGGGCTTGGGCACTCGTAATACTCACACCCAATGGGCTTTTGGCAACAAACCCTAAATGGGTCATTGGGCCATGAAACTTAACGGGCTTGACTCCAAAAACCAATACGGGCTAATGAGCCATCATTTGATTATAGGGCATGCTGAACCGACCAAATGGGCCCCGGGCACGATACCTTAGAAGACGTAAATTTATTAAATGAAATTTGATTTAATTAATTAAGAACATGGAATTTTAATAATTATTAAAATTCTAAAATCGAAACCCCGGTTCACCGGAACAAAATAATACACAAAACCATAACGTTAATAGCAATTTAAGTATATCAAAACACATAATAAATGTAACCTTGTAACTTATAAAATATGACGACGACGACGACGAATGTTGTCGAGAATCTGCTCGTTTAAGAGGACGTTAAATGTGACAACCCCGGTTTTTAGGCCTAGAAAATTTTTAAAAAACCCGTTGGGTCACACCATGACACAGAACCTCGACAAGAAAGCCATGCATTGGGCCCAACAACTCTAGGCTTGGGTACTCGTTAATACTTCCACCCAAATGGGCATTGGCCCAACAAACCTAAATGGGTCATTGGGCAATGAAACTTAACGGGCTTTAACTCACAAAATCAATGCGGCCAACGGGCCATCATTTGATTTAATTAATCAAGCACGTGGGATTTGAACAATTATTAAAATTATAAAATCATAAACCCTGGTTCATCGGAACAAAAATTGTTAAACAAAACCATAACGTTTAATAGCAATTTAAGTATATCAACAAAACATAATAAGCGTAACCTTGTAAATTATAAAATACGACAACGACAACGACGACGAATGTTCACGAGAATCTGGTCGTTGAAGAGGACGTTGAATGTGACAACCCCGGTTTTTGGGCCTAGAAAATTTTTAAAAACCCATTGGGTCACACCCATCAACCGAACCCCGACATGGAAGCCATGCATTGGGCCAACAACTTTGGGCTTGGGCACTCGTTACTACTCACACCCAAAAGGGCCTTGGCCCAACAAACCCTAAATAGGTCATTGGGCCATGAAACTTAACGGGCTTTGTCTCACAAAACCAATACCGGCCAATGGGCCTTCATTTGATTATAGGGCATGCTGAACCGACCAAATGGGCCCCGGGCACGATACCTTAGAAGACGTAAATTTACTAAATAAACTTTGGTTTAATTAATTAAGCACATTGAATTTTAATAATTATTAAAATTCTAAAATCATAAACCCCGGTTCACCGGAACAAAAAATATTAAAGAAAACCATAACGTTTAATAGCAATTTAAGTATATCAACAAACCAAAATAAACGTAACCTTGTAAATTATTAAATATGACAACGGCGGCGACGACGACAACGACGACGACGACGACGAATGTAGTCGAGAATCTCCTCGTTGTAGAGTACGTTGAATGTGACAACCCCAGTTTTTGGGCCTAGAAAACTTTTTAAAAACCCATTGGGTCACACCCTGACATCGAACCCCGACAAGAAAGCCATGCATTGGGCCCAACAACTTGGGCTTGGGCAATCGATAATACTCACACCCAAATGGGCTTTGGCCCAACAAACACTAAATGGGTCATTTGGCCATGAAACTTAACGTACTTTGACTCACAAAACCAATACGGGCCAATGGGCCATTATTTGATTATAGGGCATGCTGAACCGACCAAATGGGCCCCGGGCACGATACCTTAGAAGACGTAAATTTACTAAATGAACTTTGATTTAATTAATCAAGCACGTGGAATTTTAACAATTATTATAATTCTAAAATCATAAACCACAGTACACCGGAACAAAAATTGTTAAACAAAACCATAACGTTTTATAGCAGTTTAAGTATATCAACAAAACATAATAAACGTAACCTTGTAAATTATAAAATATGACAACAACGACGACGAATTTTGTCGAGAATCTGCTTGTTGAAGAGGACATTGAAGACAACCCCAGTTTTTGGGCCTAGAAATGTTTTTAAAAACCCATTGGGTCACACCCTGACAACAAACCCTGACAAGGAAGCCATGCATTGGGCCCAACAACTTTGGGCTTGGGTACTCGTTAATACTCACACCCAAATGGGCTTTGTTCCAACAAACCCTAAATGCGTCATTGGGCCATAAAACTTAAAGGGTTTTGACTCACAAAACCAATACGGGCCAATAGGCTATCATTTGATTATAAGGCATGCTGAACGGACCAAATTGGCCCCGGGCACGTTACCTTAGAAGACGTAAATTTACTAAATGAACTTTGATTTAATTAATCAAGCACGTGGAATTTGAACAATTATTAAAATTCTAAAATCCTAAACCCCGGTTCACCGGAACAAAAATTGTTAAACAAAACAATAACGTTTAATTGCATTTTAAGTATATCAACAAAACATAATAAGCGTAACCTTGTAAATTATAAAATACGACAACGACGACGACGACGAATGTTGTCGAGAATCTGCTCGTTGAAGAGGATGTTGAATGTGACAACCCTGGTTTTTGGGCCTAGAAAATTTTTTAAAAACCCATTGGGTCACACCCTGACACCTAACCCCGACATGGAAGCCATGCATTGGGCCCAACAACTTTGGGCTTGGGCACTCGTTACTACTCACACCCAAATGGGCCTTGGCCCAACAAACCCTAAATGGGTCATTGGGCCATGAAACTTAACGGGCTTTGACTCATAAAACCAATACAGGCCAATGGGCCATCATTTGATTATAGGGCATGCTGAACCGATCAAATGGGCCCAGGCACGATACCTTAGAAGACGTAAATTTACTAAATGAACTTTGATTTAATTAATGAAGCACATGAAATTTTAATAATTATTAAAATTCTAAAATCATAAACCCCGGTTCACTGGAACAAAAAAAATATTAAATAAAACCATAACGTTTAATAGCAATATAAGTATATCAACAAAACATAATAAACGTAACCTTGTAAATTATAAAATATGACGACGACGATGAATGTTGTCGAGAATCTGCTCGTTGTAGAGGACATTGAATGCGACAACCCCGGTTTTTCGGCATAGAAAATTTTTTAAAAACCCATTGGGTCACACCCTGACACCGAACTCCGACAAGGAAGCCATGCATTGGGCCCAACAACTTTGGGCTTGGGCACTCGTTAATACTCACACCCTAATGGGCTTTGGCCCAACAAACCCTAAATGGGTCATTGTGCCATGAAACTTAACGGGCTTTGACAAACAAAACCAATACGGGTCAATGAGCCATCATTTGATTATAGGGCATGCTGAACCGACCAAAAAGGCCCCGGGTACGATACCTTAGAAGGGGAAATTTACAAAATGAACTTTGATTTAATTAATTAAGCACGTAGAATTTTAACAATTATTATAATTCTAAAATCATAAACCCCAGTTCACCGGAACAAAAATTTTTATACAAAACCATAACGTTTAATATCAATTTAAGTATATCAGCGTAACATAATAAACTTAACCTTGTCAATTATAAAATTTGACGACGATGACGACGACGACGTCGAATGTTGTCAAGAATCTGCTCGTTGAAGAGGACGTTGAATGTGACAACCCCGGTTTTTGGGCCTAGAAATTTTTTTAAAAACCCATTGGGTCACACCTTGACACCGAACACTGACAAGAAAGCCATGTATTGGGCCCAACAACTTTGGGCTTGGGCACTCGTTAATACTCACACCCAAATGGGCTTTGTTCCAACAAACCCTAAATGCGTCATTGGGCCATGAAACTTAACGGGCTTTGACTCACATAACCAATACGGGCAAATGGGCTATCATTTGATTATAGGGCATACTGAACCGACCAAATGGGCCCCGGGCACGATACCTTAGAAGACGTAAATTTACTAAATAAACTTTGATTTAATTAATCAAGCACGTGGAATTTGAACAATTATTAAAATTCTAAAATCATAAACCCCGGTTCACCGGAACAAAAATTGTTAAACAAAACTATAACGTTTAATAGCATTTTAAGTATATCAACAAAACATAATAAGCGTAACCTTGTAAATTATAAAATACGACAACGACGACGACGACGAATGTTGTCGAGAATCCGCTCGTTGAAGAGGATGTGAATGTGACAACCCGGTTTTTGGCCTAGAAAATTTTTTAAAAACCCATTGTGTCACACCCTCACACCGAACCCGAATGGAAGCCATGCATTGGGCCCAACAAACTTTGGGCTTGGGCACTCGTTAATACTCACACCCAATTGGGCCTTGGCCCAACAACCCTAAATGGGTCATTGGGCCATGAAACTTAACGGGCTTTGACTCACAAACAAATACGGGCCAATGGGCTATCATTTGATTACAGGGCATGCTGAACCGATCAAATGGGCCCCGGGCAAGATACTTTAGAAGACGTAAATTTACTAAATGAACTTTGATTTAATTAATTAAGCACATTGAATTTAATAATTATTAAAATCTAAAATCATAAACCTCCGTTCACCGGAACAAAAAATATTAAACAAAACCATAACGTTTAATAGCACTTTAAGTATATCAACAAAACAAAATAAACGTATCCTTGTAAATTATAAAATATGACAACGGCGACGACGAAGAATGTAGTCGAGAATCTGGTCGTTGTAGAGACGTTGAATCTGACAACCCCGGTTTTGGGCCTAGAAAACTTTTTAAAAACCCATTGGTCACACCCTGACACCGAACCCCACAAGAAGCCATGCATTGGGGAACAACTTTGGTCTTGGGCAGTCGTTAATACTCACACCCAAATGGGCTTTGGCCCACACAAACACTAAATGGGTCATTGGCCATGAAACTTAACGGACTTTGACTCCAAAACCAATACGGGCGGGCCATGGCATTATTGATTATAGGGCATGCTGAACCGACCAAATGGGCCCCGGACACGATACCTTAGAAGACGTAAATTTACTAAATGAACTTTGATTAATTAATTAAGTACGTGGAATTTTAACAATTATGAAAATTCTAGAACAAATTTTTTTTAACAAAACCATGAGTTTAATAGCAATTTAAGTATATCAACAAAACAAATAAACGTAACCTTGTAAATTATAAAATATGACACTGGCGACGACGACGACGACGACGAATGTTGTCTAGAATCTGCTCGTTGAAGAGGACGTTGAATGTGACAACCCCGGTTTTTCGGCCTAGAAATCTTTTTAAAAACCCATTGGGTCCACACCCTGACACCGAACTTCGATACGGAAGCCATGCATTGGGCCCAACAACTTTGGGCTTGGGCACTTGTTAATACTCACACCCAAATGCGCTTTGGCCCAACAAACCCTAAATGGGTCATTGGGCCATGAAACTTAACGGGCTTTGACTCACAAAACCAATACGGGTCAAGGCCATCATTTGATTATAAGGCATGCTGAACCAACCAAAGAGCCCGGGCACGATATCTTAGAAGGTGTAAATTTACAAATGAACTTTGATTTAATTAATTAAGCACGTGGAATTTTAACAATATTATAATTCTAAAATCAAACCCCGGTTCACCGCAATAAAATTTTTTTAACAAAACCATAACGTTTAATAGCAATTTAAGTATATCAACATAACATAATAAATTAACCTTGTAAATTATAAAATTGACGACGATGACGACGACGACGTTGAATGTTGTCGAGAATCTGCTCGTTGAAGAGGACGTTGAAGGTGACAACCCGGTTTTTGGGCACAGAATTTTTTTTAAAAACCCGTTGGGTCACACCGTGACACCGAACCTCGACAAGGAAGCCATGCATTGGGCCCAACAACTTTGGGCTTAGGCACTCGTTAATACTCACACCCGAATTTGCTTTGGCCCAACAAACCCTAAATGGGTCATTGCGCTATGAAACTTAACGGGCTTTGACTCAGAAAACCAATATAATGGGCCATTATTTGATTATAGGGCATGCTAAACCGACCAAATGGACCAGGGCACGATACCTTAGAAGACTTAAATTTATTAAATGAAATTTGATTTAATTAATTAAGCATGTGGAATTTTAACAATTATTAAAATTTTAAAATTATAAACCCCGTTCACTAGAACAAAAATTTTTAACAAAACCATAACGTTTAATAGCAATCTAAGTATATCAACATAAATAATAAACGTAACCTTGTAAATTATAAAATTGACGACGACGACGTCGAATGTTGTCGAGAATCTTCTCGTAGAAGAGGACGTTGAATGTGACAACCCGGTTTTTGGCCTAGAAATTTTTTAAAAAACCCATTGGGTCACACTTGACACCAAACCCCGACAAGGAAGCCATGCATTGGGCCAACAACTTTGGGCTTGGGCACTCGTTAATACTCACACCCAAATGGGCTTTGTTCCAACAAACCCTAAATGGGTCATTGGGCCATGAAACTTAACGGGCTTTGACTCACATAACCAATACGGGCAAATGGCTATCATTTGATTATAGGGCATACTGAACCGACCAAATGGGCCCGGGCACGATACCTTAGAAGACGTAAATTTACTAAATAAACTTTGATTAATTAATCAAGCACGTGGAATTTGAACATTATTAAAATTCTAAAATCATAAACCCGGTTCACCGGAACAAAAATGTTAAACAAAACTATAACGTTTAATAGCATTTTAAGTATATCAACAAAACATAATAAGCGTAACCTTGTAAATTATAAAATACGACAACGACGACGACGACGAATGTTGTCGAGAATCCGCTCGTTGAAGAGGATGTTGAATGTGACAACCTCGGTTTTTTGGCCTAGAAAATTTTTTAAAAACCCATTGTGTCACACCCTCACACCGAACCCCGACATGGAAGCCATGCATTGGGCCCAACAACTTTGGGCTTGGGCACTCGTTACTACTCACACCCAATTGGGCCTTGGCCCAACAAACCCTAAATGGGTCATTGGGCCATGAAACTTAACGGGCTTTGACTCACAAAACAAATACGGGCCAATGGGCTATCATTTGATTACAGGGCATGCTGAACCGATCAAATGGGCCCCGGGCAAGATACTTTAGAAGACGTAAATTTACTAAATGAACTTTGATTTAATTAATTAAGCACATTGAATTTTAATAATTATTAAAATTCTAAAATCATAAACCTCCGTTCACCGGAACAAAAAATATTAAACAAAACCATAACGTTTAATAGCACTTTAAGTATATCAACAAAACAAAATAAACGTATCCTTGTAAATTATAAAATATGACAACGGCGACGACGAAGAATGTAGTCGAGAATCTGGTCGTTGTAGAGTACGTTGAATCTGACAACCCCGGTTTTTGGGCCTAGAAAACTTTTTAAAAACCCATTGGGTCACACCCTGACACCGAACCCCAACAAAGAAGCCATGCATTGGGCCCAACAACTTTGGTCTTGGGCAGTCGTTAATACTCACACCCAAATGGGCTTTGGCCCAACAAACACTAAATGGGTCATTTGGCCATGAAACTTAACGGACTTTGACTCCCAAAACCAATACGGGCCAATGGGCCATTATTTGATTATAGGGCATGCTGAACCGACCAAATGGGCCCCGGACACGATACCTTAAAGACGTAAATTTACTAAATGAACTTTGACTTAATTAATTAAGTACGTGGAATTTTAACAATTATGAAAATTCTAGAACAAATTTTTTTTAACAAAACCATGATGTTTAATAGCAATTTAAGTATATCAACAAAACAAAATAAACGTAACCTTGTAAATTATAAAATATGACACTGGCGACGACGACGACGACGACGAATGTTGTCTAGAATCTGCTCGTTGAAGAGGACGTTGAATGTGACAACCCCGGTTTTTCGGCCTAGAAATCTTTTTAAAAACCCATTGGGTCACACCCTGACACCGAACTTCGATACGGAAGCCATGCATTGGGCCCAACAACTTTTGGCTTGGGCACTTGTTAATACTCACACCCAAATGCGCTTTGGCCCAACAAACCCTAAATGGGTCATTGGGCCATGAAACTTAACGGGCTTTGACTCACAAAACCAATACGGGTCAATGGGCCATCATTTGATTATAAGGCATGCTGAACCAACCAAAAGAGCCCCGGGCACGATATCTTAGAAGGTGTAAATTTACAAAATGAACTTTGATTTAATTAATTAAGCACGTGGAGTTTTAACAATTATTATAATTCTAAAATCATAAACCCCGGTTCACCGCAATAAAATTTTTTATACAAAACCATAACGTTTAATAGCAATTTAAGTATATCAACATAACATAATAAATGTAACCTTGAAAATTATAAAATTTGACGACGATGACGACGACGACGTTGAATGTTGTCGAGAATCTGCTCGTTGAAGAGGACGTTGAAGGTGACAACCCCGGTTTTTGGGCACAGAATTTTTTTTAAAAACCCGTTGGGTCACACCGTGACACCGAACCTCGACAAGGAAGCCATGCATTGGGCCCAACAACTTTGGGCTTAGGCACTCGTTAATACTCACACCCGAATTTGCTTTGGCCCAACAAACCCTAAATGGGTCATTGCGCTATGAAACTTAACGGGCTTTGACTCAGAAAACCAATATAATGGGCTATTATTTGATTATAGGGCATGCTAAACCGACCAAATGGACCAGGGCACGATACCTTAGAAGACTTAAATTTATTAAATGAAATTTGATTTAATTAATTAAGCATGTGGAATTTTAACAATTATTAAAATTTTAAAATTATAAACCCCCGTTCACTAGAACAAAAATTTTTAAACAAAACCATAACGTTTAATAGCAATCTAAGTATATCAACATAACATAATAAACGTAACCTTGTAAATTATAAAATTTGACGACGACGACGTCGAATGTTGTCGAGAATCTTCTCGTAGAAGAGGACGTTGAATGTGACAACCCCGGTTTTTTGGCCTAGAAAATTTTTTAAAAACCCATTGGGTCACACCTTGACACCAAACCCCGACAAGGAAGCCATGCATTGGGCCCAACAACTTTGGGCTTGGGCACTAATTAATACTCACACCCAAATGGGCTTTGGCCCAACAAACTCTAAATGGGTCATTGGGCCATGAAACTTAACGGCCTTTGACTCACAAAACCAATACGGGCCAATGGGCCATTATTTGATTATAGGGCATGCTGAACCGACCAAATGGGCCCCGGGCAAGATACCTTAGAAGACGTAAATTTACTAAATGAACTTTGATTTAAATAATCAAGCACGTGGAATTTTAACAATTATTAAATATCTAAAATAATAAACCCCGGTTCACCGGAAAAAAAAAATTGTTAAACAAAACCATAACGTTTAATAGCAATTTAAGTATATCAACAAAACATAATAAACGTAACCTTTTAAATTATAAAATTTAATGACGATGATGACGACGACGTCGAATGTTGTCGAGAATCTCCTCGTTGAAGAGGACGTTGAAGGTGACAACCCCGGTTTTTGGGCATAGAAATTTTTTTAAAAACCCGTTGGGTCACACCGTGACACCGAACCTCGACAAGGAAGCCATGCATTGGGCCCAACAACGTTGGGCTTGGGCACTCGTTAATACTCACACCCGAATGGGCTTTGGCCCAACAAACCCTAAATGGGTCATTGCTCCATGAAACTTAACGGGCTTTGACTCAGAAAACCAATATGGGCCAATGGGCCATCATTTGATTATAGGGCATGCTAAACCGACCAAATGGACACGGGCACGATACCTTAGTAGACGTAAATTTACTAAATTAAATTTGATTTAATTAATTAAGCACGGGGAATTTTAACAATTATTAAAATTTAAAAATTATAAACCCTCGTTCACTAGAAGAAAATTTTTTAAACAAAACCATAACGTTTAATAGCAATTTAAGTATATCAACATAACATAATAAACGTAACCTTGTAAATTATAAAATTTGACGACGACGAGGTCGAATGTTGTCGAGAATATGCTCGTTGAAGAGGACGTTGAATGTGACAACCCCGGTTTTTTGGCCTAGAAATTTTTTTAAAAACCCATTGGGTCATACCTTCACACCAAACCCCGATAAGGAAGCCAAGCATTGGGCCCAACAGCTTTGGGCTTGGGCACTCGTTAATACTCACACCCAAATGGGCTTTGGCCCAACAAACTCTAAATGGGTCATTGGGCCATGAAACTTAACGGCCTTTGACTCACAAAACCAATACGGGCCAATGGGCCATTATTTGATTATAGGGCATGCTGAACCGACCAAATGGGCCCCGGGCAAGATACCTTAGAAGACGTAAATTTACTAAATGAACTTTGATTTAAATAATCAAGCACGTGGAATTTTAACAATTATTAAATATCTAAAATAATAAACCCGGTTCACCGGAAAAAAAAATTGTTAAACAAAACCATAACGTTTAATAGCAATTTAAGTATATCAACAAAACATAATAAACGTAACCTTTTAAATTATAAAATTTAATGACGATGATGACGACGACGTCGAATGTTGTCGAGAATCTCCTCGTTGAAGAGGACGTTGAAGGTGACAACCCGGTTTTTGGGCATAGAAATTTTTTAAAAACCCGTTGGGTCACACCGTGACACTGAACCTCGACAAGGAAGCCATGCATTGGGCCCAACAACGTTGGGCTTGGGCACTCGTTAATACTCACACCCGAATGGGCTTTGGCCCAACAAACCCTAAATGGGTCATTGCTCCATGAAACTTAACGGGCTTTGACTCAGAAAACCAACCAATGGGCCAATGGGCCATCATTTGATTATAGGGCATGCTAAACCGACCAAATGGACACGGGCACGATACCTTAGTAGACGTAAATTTACTAAATTAAATTTGATTTAATTAATTAAGCACGGGGAATTTTAACAATTATTAAAATTTAAAAATTAAAACCCTCGTTCACTAGAAGAAAATTTTTAAACAAAACCATAACGTTTAATAGCAATTTAAGTATATCAACATAACATAATAAACGTAACCTTGTAAATTATAAAATTTGACGACGACGAGGTCGAATGTTGTCGAGAATATGCTCGTTGAAGAGGACGTTGAATGTGACAACCCGGTTTTTGGCCTAGAAATTTTTTTAAAAACCCATTGGGTCATACCTTCACACCAAACCCGATAAGGAAGCCAAGCATTGGGCCCAACAGCTTTGGGCTTGGGCACTCGTTAATACTCACACCCAAATGGGCTTTGGCCCAACAAACTCTAAATGGGTCATTGGGCCATGAAACTTAACGGGCTTTGACTCACAAAACCAATACGGGCCAATGGGCCATTATTTGATTATAGGGCATGCTGAACCGACCAAATGGGCCCGGGCAAGATACCTTAGAAGACGTAAATTTACTAAATGAACTTTGATTTAAATAATCAAGCACGTGGAATTTTAACAATGATTAAATTTCAAAAATAATAAACCCCGGTTCACCGGAAAAAAAATTGTTAAACAAAACCATAACGTTTAATAGCAATTTAAGTATATCAACAAAACATAATAAACGTAAGCTTGAAAATTATAAAATATGATGGCGACGACGAAGAATGTTGTCGAGAATCTGCTCGTTGAAGAGGACGTTGAATGTGACAAACCCGTTTTTTAGGCCTAGAAATTTTGTCAAAAACCCATTGGGTTACACCCTGACACCGAACCCCGACATGGAAGCCATGCATTGGGCCCAACAACTTTGGGCTTGGGCACTCGTTAATACTCACACCCGAATGGGCTTTGGCCCAACAAACCCTAAATGGGTCATGCGCCATGAAACTTAACGAGCTTTGACTCGGAAAACCAATACGGGCCAATGGGCCATTATTTGATTATAGGGCATGCTGAACCGACCAAATGGGTCCCGGGCAAGATACCTTAGAAGACGTAAATTTACTAAATGAACTTTAATTTAAATAATCAAGCACGTGGAATTTTAACAATTGTTAAATATCTAAAATAATAAACCCCGGTTCACCGGAAAAAAAAATTGTTAAACAAAACCATAACGTTAATAGCAATTTAAGTATATCAACAAAACATAATAAACGTAACCTTGTAAATTATAAATTTGATGACGATGATGACGACGACGTCGAATGTTGTCGAGAATCTGCTCGTTGAAGAGGAAGTTGAAGGTGACAACCCCGGTTTTTGGGCATAGAAATTTTTTTAAAAACCCGTTGGGTCACACCGTGACACCGAACCTCGACATGGAAGCCATGCATTGGGCCCAACAACTTTGGGCTTGGGCACTCGTTAATACTCACACCCAAATGGGCTTTGGTCTAACAAACTCTAAATGGGTCATTGGGCCATGAAACTTAACGGGCTTTGACTCACAAAACCAATACGGGCCAATGGGCCATTATTTGATTATAGGGCATGCTGAACCGACCAAATGGGCCCCGGGCAAGATACTTAGAAGACGTAAATTTACTAAATGAACTTTGATTTAAATAATCAAGCACGTGGAATTTTAACAATGATTAAATTAAAAATATGATGGCGACGACGACGAATGTTGTCGAGAATCTGCTCGTTGAAGAGGACTTTGAATGTGACAAACCCGTTTTTTAGGCCTAGAAATTTTTTCAAAAACCCATTGGGTCACACCCTGACACCGAACCCCGACAAGGAAGCCATGCATTGGGCCCAACAACTTTGGGCTTGGGCACTCGTTAATACTCACACCCGAATGAGTTTGGCGCAACAAACCCTAAATGGGTCATTGCGCCATGAAACTTAACGAGCTTTGACTCAGAAACCAATACGGGCCAATGGGCCATTATTTGATTATAGGGAATGCTGAACCGACCAAATGGGTCCCGGGCAAGATACCTTAGAAGACGTAAATTTACTAAATGAACTTTGATTTAAATAATCAAGCACGTGGAATTTTAACAATTATTAAATATCTAAAATAATAAACCCCGGTTCACCGGAAAAAAAAATTGTTAAACAAAACCATAACGTTTAATAGCAATTTAAGTATATCAACAAAACATAATAAACGTAACCTTGTAAATTATAAAATTTTATGACGATGATGACGACGACGTCGAATGTTGTCGAGAATCTGCTCGTTGAAGAGGAAGTTGAAGGTGACAACCCCGGTTTTGGGCATAGAAATTTTTTTAAAAACCCGTTGGGTCACACCGTGACACCGAACCTCGACAAGGAAGCCATGCATTGGGCCCAACAACGTTGGGCTTGGGCACTCGTTAATACTCACACCCGAATGGGCTTTGGCCCAACAAACCCTAAATGGGTCATTGCGCCATGAAACTTAACGGGCTTTGACTCAGAAAACCAATATGGGCCAATGGGCCATCATTTGATTATAAGGCATGCTATACTGACCAAATGGACCCGGGCGCGATACCTTAGAAGACTTAAATTTACTAAATTAAATTTGATTTAATTAATTAAGCACGTGGAATTTTAACAATTATTAAAATTAAAAATTATAAACTCCCGTTCACTAGAAGAAATTTTTTAAACAAAACCATAACGTTTAATAGCAATTTAAGTATATCAACATAACATAATAAACGTAACCTTGTAAATTATAAAATTTGACGACGACGAGGTCGAATGTTGTCGAGAATATGCTCGTTGAAGAGGACGTTGAATGTGACAACCCCGGTTTTTTGGCCTAGAAAATTTTTTAAAAACCCATTGGGTCATACCTTCACACCAAACCCCGACAAGGAAGCCATGCATTGGGCCCAACAACTTTGGGCTTGGGCACTCGTTAATACTCACACCCAAATGGGCTTTGGTCTAACAAACTCTAAATGGGTCATTGGGCCATGAAACTTAACGGGCTTTGACTCACAAAACCAATACGGGCCAATGGGCCATTATTTGATTATAGGGCATGCTGAACCGACCAAATGAGCCCCGGGCAAGATACCTTAGAAGACGTAAATTTACTAAATGAACTTTGATTTAAATAATCAAGCACGTGGAATTTTAACAATGATTAAATTTCAAAAATAATAAACCCCGGTTCACCGGAAAAAAAATTGTTAAACAAAACCATAACGTTTAATAGCAATTTAAGTATATCAACAAAACATAATAAACGTAAGCTTGTAAATTATAAAATATGATGGCGACGACGACGAATGTTGTCGAGAATCTGCTCGTTGAAGAGGACGTTGAATGTGACAAACCCGTTTTTTAGGCCTAGAAATTTTTTCAAAAACCCATTGGGTTACACCCTGACACCGAACCCCGACAAGGAAGCCATGCATTGGGCCCAACAACTTTGGGCTTGGGCACTCGTTAATACTCACACCCGAATGGGCTTTGGCCCAACAAACCCTAAATGGGTCATTGCGCCATGAAACTTAACGAGCTTTGACTCAGAAAACCAATACGGGCCAATGGGCCATTATTTGATTATAGGGCATGCTGAACCGACCAAATGGGTCCCGGGCAAGATACCTTAGAAGACGTAAATTTACTAAATGAACTTTAATTTAAATAATCAAGCACGTGGAATTTTAACAATTATTAAATATCTAAAATAATAAACCCCGGTTCACCGGAAAAAAAATTGTTAAACAAAACCATAACGTTTAATAGCAATTTAAGTATATCAACAAAACATAATAAACGTAACCTTGTAAATTATAAAATTTGATGACGATGATGACGACGACGTCGAATGTTGTCGAGAATCTGCTCGTTGAAGAGGAAGTTGAAGGTGACAACCCCGGTTTTTGGGCATAGAAATTTTTTTAAAAACCCGTTGGGTCACACCGTGACACCGAACCTCGACATGGAAGCCATGCATTAGGCCCAACAACTTTGGGCTTGGGCACTCGTTAATACTCACACCCAAATGGGCTTTGGTCTAACAAACTCTAAATGGGTCATTGGGCCATGAAACTTAACGGGCTTTGACTCACAAAACCAATACGGGCCAATGGGCCATTATTTGATTATAGGGCATGCTGAACCGACCAAATGGGCCCCGGGCAAGATACCTTAGAAGACGTAAATTTACTAAATGAACTTTGATTTAAATAATCAAGCACGTGGAATTTTAACAATGATTAAATTATAAAATATGATGGCGACGACGACGAATGTTGTCGAGAATCTGCTCGTAGAAGAGGACTTTGAATGTGACAAACCCGTTTTTTAGGCCTAGAAATTTTTTCAAAAACCCATTGGGTCACACCCTGACACCGAACCCCGACAAGGAAGCCATGCATTGGGCCCAACAACTTTGGGCTTGGGCACTCGTTAATACTCACACCCGAATGGGCTTTGGCCCAACAAACCCTAAATGGGTCATTGCGCCATGAAACTTAACGAGCTTTGACTCAGAAAACCAATACGGGCCAATGGGCCATTATTTGATTATAGGGCATGCTGAACCGACCAAATGGGTCCCGGGCAAGATACCTTAGAAGACGTAAATTTACTAAATGAACTTTGATTTAAATAATCAAGCACGTGGAATTTTAACAATTATTAAATATCTAAAATAATAAACCCCGGTTCACCGGAAAAAAAAATTGTTAAACAAAACCATAACGTTTAATAGCAATTTAAGTATATCAACAAAACATAATAAACGTAACCTTGTAAATTATAAAATTTGATGACGATGATGACGACGACGTCGAATGTTGTCGAGAATCTGCTCGTTGAAGAGGAAGTTGAAGGTGACAACCCCGGTTTTTGGGCATAGAAATTTTTTTAAAAACCCGTTGGGTCACACCGTGACACCGAACCTCGACAAGGAAGCCATGCATTGGGCCCAACAACGTTGGGCTTGGGCACTCGTTAATACTCACACCCGAATGGGCTTTGGCCCAACAAACCCTAAATGGGTCATTGCGCCATGAAACTTAACGGGCTTTGACTCAGAAAACCAATATGGGCCAATGGGCCATCATTTGATTATAAGGCATGCTATACCGACCATATGGACCCGGGCGCGATACCTTAGAAGACTTAAATTTACTAAATTAAATTTGATTTAATTAATTAAGCACGTGGAATTTTAACAATTATTAAAATTTAAAAATTATAAACCCCCGTTCACTAGAAGAAATTTTTTTAAACAAAACCATAACGTTTAATAGCAATTTAAGTATATCAACATAACATAATAAACGTAACCTTGTAAATTATAAAATTTGACGACGACGAGGTCGAATGTTGTCGATAATATGCTCGTTGAAGAGGACGTTGAATGTGACAACCCCGGTTTTTTGGCCTAGAAATTTTTTTAAAAACCCATTGGGTCATACCTTCACACCAAACCCCGACAAGGAAGCCATGCATTGGGCCCAACAACTTTGGGCTTGGGCACTCGTTAATACTCACACCCAAATGGGCTTTGGTCTAACAAACTCTAAATGGGTCATTGGGCCATGAAACTTAACGGGCTTTGACTCACAAAACCAATACGGGCCAATGGGCCATTATTTGATTATAGGGCATGCTGAACCGACCAAATGGGCCCCGGGCAAGATACCTTAGAAGACGTAAATTTAGTAAATGAACTTTGATTTAAATAATCAAGCACGTGTAATTTTAACAATGATTAAATTATAAAATATGATGGCGACGACGACGAATGTTGTCGAGAATCTGCTCGTTGAAGAGGACTTTGAATGTGACAAACCCGTTTTTTAGGCCTAGAAATTTTTTCAAAAACCCATTGGGTCACACCCTGACACCGAACCCCGACAAGGAAGCCATGCATTGGGCCCAACAACATTGGGCTTGGGCACTCGTTAATACTCACACCCGAATGGGCTTTGGCCTAACAAACCCTAAATGGGTCATTGCGCCGTGAAACTTAACGGGCTTTGACTCAGAAAACTAATATGGGCCAATGGGCCATCATTTGATTATAGGGCATGCTATACCGACCAAATGGACCCGAGCACGATACCTTAGAAGACGTAAATTTACTAAATTAAATTTGATTTAATTAATTAAGCACGTGGAATTTTAACAATTATTAAAATTTAAAAATTATAAACCCCCGTTCACTAGAAGAAAATTTTTTAAACAAAACCATAACATTTAATAGCAATTTAAGTATATCAACATAACATAATAAACGTAACCTTGTAAATTATAAAATTTGACGACGACGAGGTCGAATGTTGTCGAGAATATGCTCATTGAAGAGACGTTGAATGTGACAACCCTGGTTTTTTGGCCTAGAAAATTTTTTAAAAACCCATTGGGTCATACCTTCACACCAAACCCCGACAAGGAAGCCATGCATTGGGCCCAACAACTTTGGGTTTGGGCACTCGTTAATACTCACACCCAAATGGGCTTTGGCCCAACAAACTCTAAATGGGTCATTGGGCCATGAAACTTAACGGGCTTTGACTCACAAAACCAATACGGGCCAATGGGCCATTATTTGATTACAGGGCATGCTGAACCGACCAATGGGCCCCGGGCAAGATACCTTAGAAGACGTAAATTTACTAAATGAACTTTGATTTAAATAATCAAGCACGTGGAATTTTAACAATGATTAAATTTCTAAAATAATAAACCCCGGTTCACGGAAAAAAAAATTGTTAAACAAAACCATAACGTTTAATAGCAATTTAAGTATATCAACAAAACATAATAAACGTAAGCTTGTAAATTATAAAATATGATGGCGACGACGACGAATGTTGTCGAGAATCTGCTCGTTGAAGAGGACGTTGAATGTGACAAACCCGTTTTTTAGGCCTAGAAATTTTTTCAAAAACCCATTGGGTCACACCCTGACACCGAACCCCGACAAGGAAGCCATGCATTGGGCCCATCAACTCTGGGCTTGGGCACTCGTTAATACTCACACACCGAATGGGCTTTGGCCCAACAAACGCTAAATGGGTCATTGCGCCATGAAACTTAACGAGCTTTGACTCAGAAAACCAATACGGGCCAATGGGCCATTATTTGATTATAGGGCATGCTGAACCGACCAAATGGGTCCCGGGCAAGATACCTTAGAAGACGTAAATTTACTAAATGAACTTTGATTTAAATAATCAAGCACGTGGAATTTTAACAATTATTAAATATCTAAAATAATAAACCCCGGTTCACCGGAAAAAAAAATTGTTAAACAAAACCATAACGTTTAATAGCAATTTAAGTATATCAACAAAACATAATAAACGTAACCTTGTAAATTATAAAATTTGATGACGATGATGACGACGACGTCGAATGTTGTCGAGAATCTGCTCGTTGAAGAGGAAGTTGAAGGTGACAACCCCGGTTTTTGGGCATAGAAATTTTTGTAAAAACCCGTTGGGTCACACCGTGACACCGAACCTCGACAAGGAAGCCATGCATTGGGCCAACAACGTTGGGCTTGGGCACTCGTTAATACTCACACCCGAATGGGCTTTGGCCCAACAAACCCTAAATGGGTCATTGCGCCATGAAACTTAACGGGCTTTGACTCAGAAAACCAATATGGGCAATGGGCCATCATTTGATTATAAGGCATGCTATACCGACCAAATGGACCCGGGCGCGATACCTTAGAAGACTTAAATTTACTAAATTAAATTTGATTTAATTAATTAAGCACGTGGAATTTTAACAATTATTAAAATTTAAAAATTATAACCCCCGTTCACTAGAAGAAATTTTTTAAACAAAACCATAACGTTTAATAGCAATTTAAGTATATCAACATAACATAATAAACGTAACCTTGTAAATTATAAAATTTGACGACGACGAGGTCGAATGTTGTCGAGAATATGCTCGTTGAAGAGGACGTTGAATGTGACAACCCCGGTTTTTTGGCCTAGAAATTTTTTAAAAACCCATTGGGTCATACCTTCACACCAAACCCCGACAAGGAAGCCATGCATTGGGCCCAACAACTTGGGCTTGGGCACTCGTTAATACTCACACCCAAATGGGCTTTGGTCTAACAAACTCTAATGGGTCATTGGGCCATGAAACTTACGGGCTTTGACTCACAAAACCAATACGGGCCAATGGGCCATTATTGATTATAGGGCATGCTGAACCGACCAAATGGGCCCCGGGCAAGATACCTTAGAAGACGTAAATTTACTAAATGACTTTGATTTAAATAATCAAGCACGTGTAATTTTAACAATGATTAAATTATAAAATATGATGGCGACGACGACGAATGTTGTCGAGAATCTGCTCGTTGAAGAGGACTTTGAATGTGACAAACCCGTTTTTTAGGCCTAGAAATTTTTTCAAAAACCCATTGGGTCACACCCTGACACCGAACCCCGACAAGGAAGCCATGCATTGGGCCCAACAACATTGGGCTTGGGCACTCGTTAATACTCACACCCGAATGGGCTTTGGCCTAACAAACCCTAAATGGGTCATTGCGCCATGAAACTTAACGGGCTTTGACTCAGAAAACTAATATGGCCAATGGGCCATCATTTGATTATAGGGCATGCTATACCGACCAAATGGACCCGAGCACGATACCTTAGAAGACGTAAATTTACTAAATTAAATTTGATTTAATTAATTAAGCACGTGGAATTTTAACAATTATTAAAATTTAAAAATTATAAACCCCCGTTCACTAGAAGAAAAAAAAACCATAACATTTAATAGCAATTTAAGTATATCAACATAACATAATAAACGTAACCTTGTAAATTATAAAATTTGACGACGACGAGGTCGAATGTTGTCGAGAATATGCTCGTTGAAGAGACGTTGAATGTGACAACCCTGGTTTTTTGGCCTAGAAATTTTTTAAAAACCCATTGGGTCATACCTTCACACCAAACCCCGACAAGGAAGCCATGCATTGGGCCCAACAACTTTGGGTTTGGGCACTCGTTAATACTCACACCCAAATGAGCTTTGGCCCAACAAACTCTAAATGGGTCATTGGGCCATGAAACTTAACGGGCTTTGACTCACAAAACCAATACGGGCCAATGGGCCATTATTTGATTACAGGGCATGCTGAACCGACCAAATGGGCCCCGGGCAAGATACCTTAGAAGACGTAAATTTACTAAATGAACTTTGATTTAAATAATCAAGCACGTGGAATTTTAACAATGATTAAATTTCTAAAATAATAAACCCCGGTTCACCGGAAAAAAAAATTGTTAAACAAAACCATAACGTTTAATAGCAATTTAAGTATATCAACAAAACATAATAAACGTAAGCTTGTAAATTATAAAATATGATGGCGACGACGACGAATGTTGTCGAGAATCTGCTCGTTGAAGAGGACGTTGAATGTGACAAACCCGTTTTTTAGGCCTAGAAATTTTTTCAAAAACCCATTGGGTCACACCCTGACACCGAACCCCGACAAGGAAGCCATGCATTGGGCCCAACAACTTTGGGCTTGGGCACTCGTTAATACTCACACACGAATGGGCTTTGGCCCAACAAACCCTAAATGGGTCATTGCGCCATGAAACTTAAGGAGCTTTGACTCAGAAAACCAATATGGGCCAATGGGCCATCATTTGATTATAGGGCATGCTAGACCGACCAAATGGACCCGGGCACGATACCTTAGAAGACGTAAATTTACTAAATGAAATTTGATTTAATTAATTAAGCACGTGAATTTTAACAATTATTAAAATTTTAAAATTATAAACCCCCGTTCACTAGAACAAAATTTTTTAAACAAAACCATAACGTTTAATAGCAATTTAAGTATATCAACATAACATAATAAATGTAACTTGTAAATTATAAAATTTGACGACGACGACGTCGAATGTTGTCGAGAATCTGCTCGTTGAAGAGGACGTTGAATGTGACAAACCCGTTTTTTAGGCCTAGAAATTTTTTCAAAAACCCATTGGGTCACACCCTGACACCGAACCCTGACAAGGAAGCCATGCATTGGGCCCAACAACTTTGGGCTTGGGCACTCGTTAATACTCACACCCGAATGGGCTTTGGCCCAACAAACCCTAAATGGGTCATTGCGCCATGAAACTTAACGGGCTTTGACTCACAAAACCAATACGGGCCAATGGGCCATTATTTGATTATAGGGCATGCTGAACCGACTAAATGGGCCCCGGGCAAGATACCTTAGAAGACGTAAATTTACTAAATGAACTTTGATTTAAATAATCAAGCACGTGGAATTTTAACAATTATTAAATTTCTAAAATAATAAACCCCGGTTCACCGGAAAAAAAAATTGTTAAACAAAACCATAACGTTTAATAGCAATTTAAGTATATCAACAAAACATAATAAGCGTAACCTTGTAAATTATGAAATACGACAACGATGACGACGACGAATGTTGTCGAGAATCTGCTCGTTGAAGAGGATGTTGAATGTGACAACCCTGGTTTTTGGGCCTGGAAAAGTTTTTAAAAACTCATTGGGTCACACCCTGACACCGAACCCTGATATGGAAGCCATGCATTGGGCCCAACAACTTTGGGCTTGGGCACTCGTTAAACTCACACCCGAATGGGCTTTGGCCGAACAAACCCAAAATGGGACATTGCGCCATGAAACTTAACGGGCTTTGACTCTCAAAACCAAAACGGGCCAATGGACTATCATTTGATTAAAGGGCATGCAGAACCGACCAAATGGGCCCCGGGCACGATACCTTAGAAGACGTAAATTTACTAAATGAACTTTGATTTAATTAATCAAGCACGTGGAATTTGAACAATTATTAAAATTCTAAAATCATAAACCCTGGTTCACCGGAACAAAAAGTGTTAAACAAAACCATAACGTTTAATAGCATTTTAAGTATATCAACAAAACATAATAAGCGTAACCTTGTAAATTATGAAATACGACAACGATGACGACGACGAATGTTGTCGAGAATCTGCTCGTTGAAGAGGATGTTGAATGTGACAACCCTGGTTTTTGGGCCTGGAAAAGTTTTTAAAAACCCATTGGGTCACACCCTGACATCGAACCCTGACATGGAAGCCATGCATTGGGCCCAACAACTTTGGGTTTGGGTACTCGTTACTACTCACACCCAAATGGGCCTTAGCCCAACAAACCCTAAATGGGTCATTGGGCTATGAAACTTAACGGGCTTTGACTCACAAAACCAATACGGGCCAATGGGCCATCATTTGATTATAGGGCATGCTGAACCGACCAAATGGTCCCCGGGCAAGATACCTTAGAAGACGTAAATTTACTAAATGAACTTTGATTTAATTAATTAAGCACATTGAATTTTAATAATTAATAACATTCTAAAATCATAAACGTCGGTTCACCGGAACAAAAAATATTAAAGAAAACCATAACGTTTAATAGCAATATAAGTATATCAACAAAACAAAATAAACGTAACCTTGTAAATTATAAAATATGACAATGGCGACGACGACGACGACGACGAATGTTGTCGAGATTCTTCTCGTTGAAGAGGACGTTGAATGTGACAACCCCGGTTTTTGGGCCAAGATATTTTTTTAAAAACCCATTGGGTCACACCTTGACTCCGAACGCCGACAAGGAAACCATGCATTGGGCCCAACAACTTTGGGCTTGGGCACTCGTTAATACTCACACCCAAATGGGCTTTGGCCCAACAAACCCTAAATGCATCATTTGGCCATGAAACTTTACGGGCTTTGACTCACAAAACCAATACCGGCCAATGGGCCTTCATTTGATTATAGGGCATGCTGAACCAACCAAATGGGCCCAGGCACGATACCTTAGAATACGTAAATATACTAAATGAAATTTGTTTTAATTAATTAAGCACATGGAATTTTAATAATTATTAACATTCTAAAATCAAAAACCTCGGTTCACCGGAACAAAAATTTTTATACAAAACCATAACGTTTAATAGCAATTTAAGTATATCAACATAACATAATAAACGTCACCTTGTAAATTATAAAATTTGACGACGATGACGACGACGACGTCGAAGGTTGTCGAGAATCTGCTCGTTGAAGAGGACGTTGAATGTGACAACCCCGGTTATTGGGCCTAGAAATTTTTTTAAAAACTCATTGGGTCACACCCTGACACCGAACCCTGACAAGGAAGCCATGCATTGGGCCCAACAACTTTGGGCTAGGGCACTCGTTAATACTCACACCCAAATGGGCTTTGGCCCAACAAACCCTAAATGCGTCATTGGGCCATGAAACTTAACGGGTTTTGACTCACAAAACCAATACCGGCCAATGGGCCTTCATTTGATTATAGGGCATGCTGAACCGACCAAATGGGCCCGGGCATGATACCTTAGAAGACGTAAATTTACTAAATGGACTTTGATTTAATTAATTAAGCACATGGAATTTAAATAATTATTAAAATTCTAAAATCATAAACCCCGGTTCACCGGAACAAAAAATATTAAACAAAACCATAACGTTTAATAGCAATTTAAGTATATCAACAAAACATAATAAACGTAACCTTGTAAATTATAAAATATGAAGACGACGATGAAGACGACGACGAATGTTGTCGAGAATCTGCTCGTTGTAGAGAACATTGAATGTGACAACACCGGTTTTTGGGCCTAGAAAATTTTTTAAAAACCCATTGGATCACACCCTGACACCGAACTCCGACAAGAAAGCCATGCATTGGGCCCAACAACTTTGGGCTTGGGCACTGGTTAATACTCACACCCAAATGGGCTTTGGCCCAACAAACCCTAAATGGGACATTGGGCCATGAAACTTAACGGGCTTTGACCCACAAAACCAATACGGGTCAATGGGCCATCATTTGATTATAGGGTATGCAGAACCGACCAAAAGGGCCCCGAGCACGATACCTTAGAAGGGGTAAATTTACAAAATGAACTTTGATTTAATTAATTAAGCACGTGGAATTTTAACAATTATTATAATTTTAAAATCATAAACCCCGGTTCACCGGAACAAAATTTTTTATACAAAACCAAAACGTTTAATAGCAATTTATGTATATCAACATAACATAACAAACGTAACCTTGTAAATTATAAAATTTGACGACGACGACGACGACGACGTCGAAGGTTGTCGAGAATCTGCTCGTTGAAGAGGACTTTGAATGTGACAACCCCGGTTTTTGGGGCTAGAAATTTTTTTAAAAACTCATTGGGTCACACCCTGACACCGAACCCTGACAACAAAGCCATGCAATGGGCCCAACAACTTTGGGCTTGGGCTCTCGTTAATACTCACACCCAAATGGGCTTTGTTCCAACAAACCCTAAATGCGTCATTGGGCCATGAAACTTAACGGGCTTTGACTCACAAAACCAAAACGGGCCAATGGGCTATCATTTGATTACAGGGCATGCTGAACCGATCAAATGGGCCCCGGGTTAGAAGACGTAAATTTACTAAATGAACTTTAATTTAATTAATCAAGCACGTGGAATTTGAACAACTATTAAAATTCTAAAATCATAAACCCCGGTTCACCGGAATAAAAAGTGTTAAACAAAACCATAACGTTTAATAGCATTTTAAGTATATCAACAAAACATAATAAGCGTAACCTTGTAAATTATAAAATACGACAACGATGACGACGATGAATGTCGTCGAGAATCTGCTCGTTGAAGAGGATGTTGAATGTGACAACCCCGGTTTTTGGGCCTAGAAAATTTTTTAAAAACCCATTGGGTCACACCCTGACACCGAACCCCGACATGGAAGCCATGCATTGGGCCCAACAACTTTGGGCTTGGGCACTCGTTAATACTCACACCTAAATGGGCTTTGGCCTAAATGGGACATTGGGCCATGAAACTTAACGGGCTTTGACTCACAAAACCAATACGGGTCAATGGGACATCATTTGATTATAGGGCATGCTGAACCGACCAAAAGGGCCCCGGGCACGATAACTTAGAAGGGGTAAATTTACAAAATGAACTTTGATTTAATTAATTAAGCACGTGGAATTTTAAGAATTATATAATTTTAATATCATAAACCCCGGTTCACCTGAACAAAATTTTTTATACAAAACCAAAACGTTTAATAGCAATTTAAGTATATCAACATAACATAACAAATGTAACCTTGTAAATTATAAAATTTGACGACGATGACGACGACGACGTCGAAGGTTGTCGAGAATCTGCTCGTTGAAGAGGACGTTGAATGTGTCAACCCCGGTTTTTGGGCCTAGAAATTTTTTTAAAAACTCATTGGGTTAAACCCTGACAAGGAAGCCATGCATTGGACCCAACAACTTTGGGCTTGGGCACTCGTTAATACTCACACCCAAATGGGCTTTGTTCCAACAAACCCTAAATGCATCATTGGGCCATGAAACTTAACGGGCTTTGACTCACAAAACCAAAACGGGCCAATGGGCTATCATTTGATTACAGGGCATGCTGAACCGACCAAATGGGCCCCGGGCACGATACTTTAGAAGACGTAAATTTACTAAATGAACTTTGATTTAATTAATCAAGCACGTGGAATTTGAAAAATTATTAAAATTCTAAAATCATAAACCCCGGTTCACCGGAACAAAAAGTGTTAAACAAAACCATAACGTTTAATAGCATTTTAAGTATATCAACAAAACATAATAAGCGTAACCTTGTAAATTATAAAATACGACAACGACGACGACGAATGTTGTCGAGAATCTGCTCGTTGCAAAGGATGTTGAATGTGACAACCCCGGTTTTTGGGCCTAGAAAATTTTTTAAAAACTCATTGGGTCACACCCTGACACCGAACCCCGACATGGAAGCCATGCATTGGGCCCAACAACTTTGGGCTTGGGCGCTCGTTACTACTCACACCCAAAAGGGCCTTGGCCCAACAAACCCTAAATGGGTCATTGGGCAATGAAACTTAACGAGTTTTGAGTCACAAAACCAATACGGGCCAATGGGCCATCATTTGATTATAGGGCATGCTGAGCCGACCAAATGGGCCCTGGGCAAGATACCTTAGAAGACGTAAATTTACTAAATGAACGTTGATTTAATTAATTAAGCAGATTGAATTTTAATAATTCTTAACATTCTAAAATCATAAACCTCGGTTCACCGGAACAAAAAATATTAAACAAAACCATAAAATTTAATAGCAATTTAAGTAAATCAACAAAACAAAATAAACGTAACCTTGTAAATTATAAAATATGACACAGGCGACGACGACGACGACGACGAATGTTGTCGAGAATCTGCTCGTTGAAGAGGACGTTGAATGTGACAACCCCGGTTTTTGGGCCAAGATATTTTTTTTTAAAAACCCATTGGGTCACACCCTGACACCGAACCCCGACAAGGAAGCCATGCATTGGGCCCAACAACTTTGGGCTTGGGCACTCGTTAATACTCACACCCAAATGGGCTTTCGCGCAACAAACCCTAAATGGGACATTGGGCCATGAAACTTAACAAATTTTGACTCACAAAACCAATACGGGTCAATGGGCCATCATTTGATTATAGGGATTGCTGAACCGACCAAAAGGGCCCCGGGCACGATACCTTAGAAGGGGTAAATTTACAAAATGAACTTTGATTTAATTAATTAAGCACGTGGAATTTTAACAATTATTATAATTCTAAAATCATAAATCTCGGTTCACCGGAACAAAATTTTTTATACAAAACCATAACGTTTAATAGCAATTTAAGTATATCAACATAACATAATAAACGTAACCTTGTAAATTAAAAAATTTGACGACGACGTCGAATGTTGTCGAGAATCTGCTTGTTGAAGAGGACGTTGAATGTGACAACCCCGGTTTTTCGGCCTAGAAATTTTTTTAAAAACTCATTGGGTCACACCTTGACACCGAACCCTGACAAGGAAGCCATGCATTAGGCCCAACAACTTTGGGCTTCGGCACTCGTTAATACTCACACCCAAATGAGCTTTGTTCCAACAAACCCGAAATACGTCATTGGGCCATGAAACTTAACGGGCTTTGACTCACAAAACCAATACGGGCCAATGGGCTATCATTTGATTATAGGGCATGCTGAACCGACCAAATGGGTCCCGGGCACGATACCTTAGAAGACGTAAATTTACTAATTGAACTTTGATTTAATTAATCAAGCACGTGGAATTTGAACAATTATTAAAATTCTGAAATCATAAACCCCGGTTCACTGGAACAAAAATTGTTAAACAAAACCATAACATTTAATAGCATTCTAAGTATATCAACAAAACATAATAAGCGTAACCTTTTAAATTATAAAATACGACAACGACGACGACGACGAATGTTGTGGGGAATCTGCTCGTTGAAGAGGATGTTGAATGTGACAACCCCGGTTTTTTGGCCTAGAAATTTTTTTAAAAACCATCGGGTCACACCCTGACACCGAACCGCGACATGGAAGCCATGCATTGGGCCCAACAACTTTGGGCTTGAGCACTCGTTACAACTCACACCCAAATGGGCCTTGGCCCAACAAACCCTAAATTGGTCATTGCGCAATGAAACTTAACGGGCTTTGGCTCACAAAACCAATACGGGCCAATGGGCCATCATTTGATTATAGGGCATGCTGAACCGACCAAATAAGCCCCGGGCAAGATACCTTAGAAGACGTAAATTTACTAAATGAACTTTGATCTAATTAATTAAGCACATTGAATTTTAATAATTATTAACATTCTAAAATCATAAACCTCGGTTCACTGGAACAAAAAATATTAAAGAAAACCATAACGTTTAATAGCAATTTAAGTATATCAACAGAACAAAATAAACGTAATATTGTAAATTATAAAATATGACAACGGCGACGACGACGACGACGACGAATGTTGTCGAGAATCTGCTCGTTGAAGAGGACGTTGAATGTGACAATCTCGGTTTTTGGGCCAAGATATTTTTTTAAAAACCCATTGGGTCACACCCTGACACCGAACCCCGACAAGGAAGCCATGCATTAGGCCCAACAACTTTGAACTTGGGCACTCGTTAATACTCACACCCAAATGGGCTTTGGCCCAACAAACCCTAAATGGGTCATTGGGCCATGAAACTTAACGGGCTTTGACTCACAAAACCAATACAGGTCAATGGGTCATCAATTGATTATAGGGCATGATGAACCGAACAAAAGGGCCCTAGGCACGATACCTTAGAAGGGGTAAATTTACAAAATGAACTTTGATTTAATTAATTATGCACGTGGAATTTTAACAATTATTATAATTCTAAAATCATAAACCCCGGTTCACTGGAACAAAAATTTTTATACAAAACCATAACGTTTAATAGAAATTTAAGTATATCAACGTAACATAATAACGTAACCTTGTAAATTATAAAATTTGACGACGATGACGACGACAACGTCGAATGTTGTCGAGAATCTGCTCGTTGAAGAGGACGTTGAATGTGACAACCCTGGTTTTTGGGCCTAGAAATTTTTTTAAAAACTCATTGGGTCACACCCTGACACCGAACCCTTACAAGGAAGCCATGCTTTGGGCCCAACAACTTTGGGCTTGGGCACTCGTTAATACTCACACCCAAATGGGCTTTGTTCCAACAAACCCGAAATGCGTCATTGGGCCATGAAACTTAACAGGCTTTGACTCACAAAACCAATAAGGGCCAATGGGCTATCATTTGATTATAGAGCATGCTGAACCGACCAAATGGGCCCCGGGCTCGATATCTTAGAAGACGTAAATTTACTAAATGAACTTTGATTTAGTTAATCAAGCACGTGGAATTTGAACAATTATTAAAATTCTAAAATCATAAACCCCGGTTCACCGGAACAAAAATTGTTAAATAAAACCATAACGTTTAATAGCATTTTAAGTATATCAACAAAACATAATAAACGTAACCTTGTAAATTATAAAATACGACAAAGACGACGACGAGAATGTTGTCGAGAATCTGCTCGTTGAAGAGGATGTTGAATGTGACAACCCTGGTTTTTCGGCCTAGAAAATTTTTTAAAAACCAAATGGGTCACACCCTGACACCGAACCCCGACATGGAAGCCATACATTGGGCCCAACAACTTTGGGCTTGGGCACTCGTTACTACTCACACCCAAATGGGCCTTGGCCCAACAAACCCTAAATGTGTCATTAGGCCATGAAACTTAACGGGCTTTGACTCACAAAACCTATACGGGCCAATGGGCCGTCATTTGATTATAGGGAATGCTGAACCGACCAAATGGGGCCAGGCAAGCTACCTAAGAAGACGTAAATTTACTAAATGAACTTTGATTTAATTAATTAAGCACATGGAATTTTAATAATTATTAAAATTCTAAAATCGTAAACCCCGGTTCACCGGAACAAAAAATATTAAACAAAACCATAACGTTTAATAGCAATTTAAGTATATCAACAAAACATAATAAACGTAACCTTGTAAATTATAAAATATGACGACGACGACGACGACGACGACGAATGTTGTCGAGAATCTGCTCGTTGTAGAGGACATTGAATGTGACAACCCCGGTTTTTAGGCCTAGAAATTTTTTTAAAAACCCATTGGATCACACCCTGACACCGAACTCCGACAAGAAAGCCATGCATTGGGCCCACAACTTTGGGCATGAGCACTCGTTAATACTCACATCCAAATGGGCTTTAGCCCAAAAAACCTTAAATGGGACATTGGGCCATGAAACTTAACAGGCTTTGACTCACAAAACCAATACAGGTCAATGGGCCATCAATTGATTATAGGGCATGCTGAACCGACCAAAAAGGCCCGGGCACGATACCTTAGAAGGGGTAAATTTATAAAATGAACTTTGATTTAATTAATTAAGCACGTCGAATTTTAACAATTATTATAATTCTGAAATCATAAACCCCGGTTAACCGGAACAATAATTTTTATACAAAACCATAAGGTTTAAAAGCAATTTAAGTATATCAACATAACATAATAAACGTAACCTTGTAAATTATAAAATTTGACGACGATGACGACGACGACGTCGAATGTTGTCGAGAATCTGCTCGTTGAAGAGGACGTTGAATGTGACAACCCCGGTTTTTGGGCCTAGAAATTTTTTTAAAAACTCATTGGGACACACTTTGACATCGAACCCTTACAAGGAAGCCATGCTTTGGGCCCAACAACTTTGGGCTTGGGCACTCGTTAATACTCACACCCAAATGGGCTTTGTTCCAACAAACCCGAAATGCGTCATTGGGCCATGAAACTTAACGGGCTTTGACTCACAAAACCAATACGGGCCAATGGGCTATCATTTGATTTTAGGGCATGCTGAACCGACCAAATGGGCCCCGGGCTCGATATCTTAGAAGACGTAAATTTACTAAATGAACTTTGATTTAATTAATCAAGCACGGGGAATTTGAACAATTATTAAAATTCTAAAATCATAAACCCCGGTTCACCGGAACAAAAATTGTTAAACAAAACCATAACGTTTAATAGCATTTTAAGTATATCAACAAAACATAATAAGCGTAACCTTGTAAATTATAAAATACGACAACGACGAAGACGACGAATGTTGTCGAGAATCTGCTCGTTGAAGAGGATGTTGAATGTGACAACCCCGGTTTTTCGGCCTAGAAAATTTTTTAAAAACCAATTGGGTCACACCCTGACACCGAACCCCGACATGGAAGCCATACATTGGGCCCAACAACTTTGGGCTTGAGCACTCGTTACTACTCACCCCCAAATGGGCCTTGGCCCAACAAACCCTAAATGGGTCATTGGGCCATGAAACTTAATGGGCTTTGACTCACAAAACCAATACGGGCCAATGGGCCATCATTTGATTATAGGGTATGCTGAACCGACCAAATGGGCCCCGGGCATGATACTTTAGAAGACGTAAATTTACTAAATGAACTTTGATTTAATTAATCAAGCACGTGGAATTTTAACAATTATTAAAATTCTAAAATCATAAACCCCGGTTCACTAGAACAAAAAATATTAAACAAAACAATAACGTTTAATAGAAATTTAAGTATATCAACAAAACAAAATAAACGTAACCTTGTAAATTATAAAATATGACAACAGCGACGACGACGACGACGAATGTTGTCGAGAATCTAGTCGTTGTAGAGTACGTTGAATGTGACAACCCCGGTTTTTTGGCCTATAAAAGTTTTTTAAAACCCATTGGGTCACACCCTTACCTGAACCCCGACAAGGAAGCCATGCATTGGGCCTAACAACTTTGGGCTTGGGCACTCATTATTACTCATACCCGAATGGGCTTTGGCCCAACAAACACTAAATGGGTCATTGCACCATGAAACATAACGGGCTTTGACTCACAAAACCAATATGGGCCAATGGGCCATCATTTCATTATAGGGCATGCTGAACCGACCAAATGGGCACGGGCACGATACCTTAGAAGTCGTAAATTTACTAAATGAAATTTGATTTAATTAATTAAGCACGTGTAATTTTAACAATTATTACAATTCTAAAATCATAAACTCCCGTTCACTAGAACAAAAATTTTTAAACAAAACCATAACGTTTAATAGCAATTTAAGTATATCAACATAACATAATAAACGTAACCTTGTAAATTATAAAATTTGACGACGACGACGAATGTTGTCGAGAATCTGCTCGTTGAAAAGGACGTTGAATGTGACAACCCCGGTTTTTGGGCCTAGAAATTTTTCTAAAAACCCATTGGGTCACACCCTGACACCGAACCCCGACAAGGAAGCCATGCATTGGGCCCAACAACTTTGGGCTTGGGCACTCGTTAATACTCACACTCAAATGGGCTTTGGCCCAACAAACCCAAAATGCGTCATTGGGCCATGAAACTTAATGGGCTTTGACTCACAAAACCAATACGGCCAATGGGCCATCATTTGATTATAGGGTATGCTGAACCGACCAAATGGGCCCCGGGCATGATACTTTAGAAGACGTAAATTTACTAAATGAACTTTGATTTAATTAATCAAGCACGTGGAATTTTAACAATTATTAAAATTCTAAAATCATAAACCCCGGTTCACTAGAACAAAAATTGTTAAACAAAGCCATAAAGTTTAATAGTAATTTAAGTATATCAACAAAACATGATAAACGTAACCTTGTAAATTATAAAATATAACGACGACGACGACGAATGTTGTCGAGAATCTGCTGGTTGAAAAGGACGTTGAATGTGACAACCCCGGTTTTTGGGCCTAGAAATTTATTTAAAAACCCATTGGGTCATACCTTGACACCGAACCCCGACAAGGAAGCCATACATTGGGCCCAACAACTATGGGCTTGGGCACTCGTTAATACTCACACCCCAATGGGCTTTGGCCCAACAAACCCTAAATGCGGCATTGGGCCAAGAAACTTAACGGGCTTTGACTCACAAAACCAATACGGGCCAATGGGCCATCATTTTATTACAGGGCATGCTGAACAGACCAAATGGGCCCAGGCACAATACCTTAGAAGACGTAACTTTACTAAATGAACTTTGATTTAATTAATTAAGCACATGGAATTTTAATAATTATTAAAATTCTAAAATCATAAACCCCTGTTCACCGGAACAAAAAATATTAAACAAAACCATAACGTTTAATAGCAATTTAAGTATATCAACAAAACATAATAAACGTAACCTTATAAATTATAAAATATGACGACGACGATGACGACGATGACGACGACGACGAATGTTGTCGAGAATCTGCTCGTTGTAGAGGACATTGAATGTGACAACCCCGGTTTTTGGGCCTAGAAAATTTTTTAAAAACCCATGGGGTCACACCCTGACACCGGACTCCAACAAGGAAGCCATGCATTGGGCCCAACAACTTTGGACTTGGGCACTCGTTAATACTCACACCCAAATGGGCTTTGGCCCAACAAACCCTAAATGGGTCATTGGGCCATGAAACTTAACGGGCTATGACTCACAAACTAATACGGGTCAATGGGCCATCATTTGATTATAGGGCATGCTGAACTGGCCAAATGTGCCCCGAGCACGATACCTTAGAAGTGGAAAATTTACAAAATGAACTTTGATTTAATTAATTAAGCACGTGGATTTTTAACAATTATTATAATTCTAAAATCATAAACCCCGGTTCACCGGAACAAAATTTTTTATACAAAACCATAACGTTTAATAGCAATTTAAGTATATCAACATAACATAATAAAGGTAACCTTGTAAATTATAAAAATTGACGATGATGACGACGACGACGTCGAATGTTGTCGAGAATCTGCTCGTTGAAGACGACGTTGAATGTGACAACCCCGGTTTTTGGGCATAGAAAATTTTTTAAAAACCCGTTAGGTCACACCCTGACACCGAACCTCGACAAGGAAGCCATGCATTGGGCCCAACAACTTTGGCTTGGGCACTTGTTAATACTCACACCCGAATGGGCTTTGGCCTAACAAACCCTAAATGGGTCATTGCGCCATGAAACTTTACGGGCTTTGACTCACAAAACCAATACGGGCCAATGGGCCATCATTTGATTATAGGGCATGCTGAACTACCAAATGGGCCCCGGGCGTGATACCTTAGAAAACGTAAATTTACTAAATGAACTTTGATTTAATTAATCAAGCACGTGGAATTTTAAAAATTATTAAAATTCTAAAATCATAAACCCCGGTTCACTAGAACAAAAATTGTTAAACAAAACCATAACGTTTAATAGCAATTTAAGTATATCAACAAAACATGATAAACGTAACCTTGTAAATTATAAAATATAACGACGACGATGACGAATGTTGTCGAGAATCTGCTCGTTGAAAAGGACGTTTAATGTGACAACCCCGGTTTTTGGGCCAAGAAATTTTTTTAAAAACCCATTGGATCACACCCTAACACCAAACCCCGACAAGGAAGCCAAACATTAGGCCCAACAACTTTGGGCTTGGGCACTCGTTAATACTCACACCCCAATGGGCTTTGGCCCAACAAACCCTAAATGAGCCATTGGGCCATGAAACTTAACGGGCTTTGACTCACAAAACCAATACGGGCCAATGGGCCATCATTTGATTATAGGGCATGCTGAACAAACCAAATGGACCTAGGCACAATACCTTAGAAGACGTAAATTTACTAAATGAACTTTGATTTAATTAATTAAGCACATGGAATTTTAATAATTATTAAAATTCTAAAATCATAAACCCCGGTTCACCGGAATAAAAAATATTAAACAAAACCATAACGTTTAATAGCAATTTAAGTATATCAACAAAACATAATAAACGTAACCTTATAAATTATAAAATAAGACGACGACGATGACGACGACGACGAATGTTGTCGAGAATCTGCTCGTTGTAGAGGACATTGAATGTGACAACCCCGGTTTTTGGGCCTAGAAATTTTTTTAAAAACCCATTGGGTCACACCCTGAGACCGAACACCGACAAGGAAGCCATGCATTGGGCCCAACAACTTTGGTCTTGGGCACTCGTTAATACTCACACCCAAATAGGCTTTGGCCCAACAAACCCTAAATGGGTTATTGGGCCATGAAACTTAACGGGCTTTGACTCACAAAACCAATATGGGTCAATGGGCCATCAATTGATTATAGGCATGCTGAACCGACCAAATGGGCCCCGGGCATGATATCTTAGAAGGGGTAAATTAAAAAAATGAACTTTGATTTAATTAATTAAGCACGTGGAATTTTATCAATTATTGTAATTCTAAAATCATAAACCCCAGTTCACCGGAAAAAAAATTTTTATACAAAACCATAACGTTTAATAGCAATTTAAGTATATCAACATAACATAATAAACGTAACCTTGTAAATTATAAAATTTGACGACGATGATAACGACGACGTCGAATGTTGTCGAGAATCTGCTCGTTGAAGATGACGTTGAATGTGACAACCCCGGATTTTGGGCATAGAAATTTTTTTAAAAACCCGTTGGGTCACACCCTGACACCGAACCTCGACAAGGAAGCCATGCATTGGGCCCAACAACTTTGGGCTTGGGCACTTGTTAATACTCACACCCGAATGGGCTTTGGCCCAACAAACCCTAAATGGGTCATTGCGCCATGAAACTTAACGGGCTTTGACTCACAAAACCAATACGGGCCAATGGGCCATCATTTGATTATAGGGCATGCTGAACCGACCAAATGGGCCCTGGGCACGATACCTTAGAAGACGTAAATTTACTAAATGAAATTTGATTTAATTAATTAAGCACGTGGAATTTTAACAATTATTAAAATTCTAAAATCATAAACCCCCGGACTGAGTTTGAGAATGATATTCTCGGTTGATGTGACTCAACCTGGGATCGAATATGTTGACTGAGTCAATAATATAGCAGCGGAATTACTATATTAAAGAACATTAACTGCTGTAGTAAATGCTTGAATGTAAGAGAATCAAGAAACAAAGTAAATGATGTAAAATATTGTGTATATTACTGCTGTAGTCAACCACCCCGTAAAGTTAGGGTATGTGAACCTATTTATAGGTGAATACATTGCCTGTACAAAAGATTAAACTAACCTTGAACTATACAAGTGAATCTAGTCTAAGTATAAAATAAATGTGTAAGTTGTTCATCCACATTAGTTCATGCGGGTGAACAAGTCTTCATCAGCATTTGTGTTTGCTCACCCGCATTAGTTCGTGAGGGTGAACAAAGTCTTCATGAGCATTTGTTTGCTCACCCGCATTAGTTCATGCGGGTGAACAAAGTCTTCATCAGCATTTGTTTGCTCACCGGTATTAGTTCATGTGGGTGAACAAAGTCTTCATCAGCATTTGTTTGCTCACCCGCATTAGTTCATGCGGGTGAACAAATCTTCATCAGCATTTCTTCAGTTCATTCGCATGGACTAATGCGGGTGAACACTTCTGTTTAGCATTAGATGTCTTGATCCGCATTTGTTAATGCGGGTGAACAAACACTTGTCTGCATTTGTTCAGTAGTCATCCGCATTTAACAAATGCGGGTGCTCTATACTTTCTCTTTTCTTGTCTTCTGTTTTCTTGTGTTGGTGATGTCTTCTGTGTTATTCTGTAAATAATGTGCTCCAACCAAAACAGCCTCCAACCACTTCTTGAGTTGGCAAGTATGATCCTTTCAGGGTCTAACAATACTCCCCCTAAGGATTATACTGCCTAGGTTCCTCAAGAGTGTGATGGTGGTGGAGGTTGTGAAGATTCTGGTCAGTTTTGATGTGATGTCTTCTGTTGGACTGTTGCTAGAGAGATTGTTGCAACAGCTTCATGATGTACCTCAGGTTCTGTAAGGGAAGGATTTAGGATTGCCTTTATCATGTTTGAAAAATCCCTAGCTTCCTTCATTTTTTCTCTACTAAGCACATGAATTTTTATCTCACTCATTGTATGAATAGCAGCAATGGGCATTTGTTTCAAAGAGATGGGTTCCCAAACTGAAATAGAAGATAACCCATCTCTGTGAATCACCAGTGAACCATCAACATCAACTTCCAACTTGACTATGTTGCCCATCTGCATAGGTAGCCTTTTCTTCTTCCTTTGTTCTCTCTTGTTGTTAATTTTATCAAAAGCCAGCTTCAATATCTTCACACACTTCAAAATAAACTCTAAATCATCTTCTGCAGCTTTGTTTTTGAGAGCTCTGAAGTGTCTGGTAAAGATGTAATGAATATAAGACTCATCTAGGTATCTAACCTCATACCCACTGAAGATTCTTATTTCAGGGGCTTCCTTTCCTTCCCATTTTCTTTCAATTACTAGCTCAAAGGTGTCTTCATCATAATACACATTTTAAATAGGCTTTGTTTTATGAGTACCAGCAATCATTTTCCTCTTCAAACTTTCTGTTGGCTTAACATGTAGTTCAGGAAACACAAACTCTTCAGCTTCTCTTTTCTTTCTTTGATCAAATGGGTTCTTGAATGTTTTGTCTTTTCTGGTGCAGATAGCTTTCAGTGATTTGAAGTTTTTTATTCTTTTAAACATCTTTAGAATATCTTCAAATTCATATCCTCTATACATTCCATCAGGATTAATCAAGTCTAGCTCAGCCAACTCTTTTAAATCATGAACTTTCAAGGCATTGACTAAGGCAGTGTACTCTGTGAAAAATTGAACTAATCCTGATATCCTCTTCACCATGAACATATTCCAGCTACTATCATACTTCCAGGCAATAATTTTTACGTCTGTCTTGCCACTGGGAGTAGATACCCCTCTTATCATTTCAGCAGTAGTCAGCCCCTCTTGAAGTTTAAGTTGAGAAGGCTTAATAAACCACTCTGGATTCTTGTGAAGTATAGGGGCCAGAACATCTTGATCTTTAACCGTCAACTGCACATCTTGTGCTGTTTTTCTTGTTCTGGGTTTCTGTGCAATCACTTCTTCTTCAATTGCTTTTAGTCTTTCTTTCTTGTCATTGATCATCTTTAACATAGCAGCCCTAAGAGAATTAGTCTTCATGTTCCCCAGCTTTCTTTTTGTAAATCCCTGTTGAGACAGATAATCCTTCATTTCCTTATCTGTCATACTATAAGGATCAGGGTATGCAGTTTGAGTGTTATACTTCTTTGCTGTCTTAGAGATACTTGTGACTGATTTAGTAGTTTCCTTTTCTTTTTCATATTCAGTCACAAAGGTTGGATCAAGAAGCTTCTCCATCTTTCTCACTTCTTCTACCATACCTTCATAAGTCATGCTAAAGACTATATCAGCATCATATCCATGGTTGATCAGGAACATGGCATGAATCATAAGATCATTAGTCTTAGCCTTCTCTATCATACTTTCAACAGATGGCTCAATGATTGATGGACTCCTCATGTCATCATGTTTCTTTGTTTGTTCATCTTCAGCTTCTCCTTCTTCTAACATAATTACTTCCAAAGTATGCTGCAACTCCTTCTCAAGTTGTTCATGTTCATCTAAGAATTCAGCAATTGATGCCAAACTTCTTGGATCATCTTTTGCTTTCTTCTTAGGTTGTTCTTCCTCAACCATAGGAAGTTTTCCTTTTGCTTTTTCAGTCAAGTATTTCCTTTTTCTTTTGTATGTGATCACTCTTGGTCCTGATGTTGAAGCTGCATCAGTTTTGGCCTGTTGTTTTTCTTCAACAGCCTTAAGTTCAGCAGTGATTCTTTGTTGTTCAGCTTCTTTTCTGTTCAATTCAGCTGTTTCCTTTTCTTTGAATTCATCACAAAGTCTATTGATTAAACTTTGTTGATCATCAGTCAATACAACAGCAGGAACAAGCTGCATCCTCAGTTCTTCTTCTATTGACACAGGTTGTGATGGAATTACAACTATAAACTCAGAGGGGAATTTGGTGTTTTTGATGTAATCCCAGAATTCCTCATCTATAATGAATTCACTTGAAGTGAATCTGTCCATGTCATCTATTAGTTCTTTCATCATGGCCTCTTTTTCAGTAGATGGATCAGAATGTACTATCATCTCCCAGCTATCATCATCCCTAACACCACTAGTTTGTTGCTGTTATGAATGAACTTCCTTATTAGTTTCTTCAGCTTCATGTTCTGTTGCTTTTCTTTCAAATTCAGCCTTTAATTGAGCAGTCAGTTCCAATTCATCAATTCTTTTCTTCAAAGCCTCATTTTGTTTGTTCAGATCAGCAATAACTTCTGTTTGTATCTCCAACATGTGCTCTTGATCTTCCATAGCTACAGTTTGAATAGCCACAGTGTCCACATGACCACTGATTTCTTCTCTTGACATCTCTAAAGAGGCTTTTAACTGTTTGATCTCCTCATCTTTTGTTCTCAAATCAGCATCATACTTGGCTTTTAATTCACTTAGTTTTTTTCCTTTTCATCCAACTCTAGGATTCTATCATTGATTATCCCTGCCCTTCTATCCAAAGTCTTCTCCTTCCTAGACATTTTGGCTAAGAGATCAGATATCATCCTATCTTTTTAATCAGGTCTGTCCACCTCTGATTCTACAAAGCTCTCAAAAGGAGAATCTTCAGAGACAAGTTATCTCTGTGGTAGAGGCACAGTATGTTGGTTATCTTCTTCATTATCAGAAGATTTTGAGGAGCTAGTAGATTCACCAGAACTCCCAGCCTCATCATCTGCTTCATGTGGTGAGCTGCCTTGTGAATCTTCTTATGTATGAATTGGAGAGAATGATTGTGGGATAATGGGATCAACCCTCAAAGGAGATAAAACAACTCTTTCTTGTAGTGTTTCACCAGTGTGAGGATCACCAATCAAGGGTGACACTGGTATAATGTGTTCTTCAGTTTTTGCATGCTCATCAACATGGTGTTGTTCATGAGTTGCAGCATCTTCATGAATAGGTTCCTTAGTAGGAACATCATCTTGTACTTGTTCTTGTATAACATGTTCTTCTTCTTATTGTAATTGTTCGTCATCCATTGGCACATCATTTTGGGGATTTATTTGTTGTTGCATCCAAGGTAAAAGTGGAAAAAAAGTACCACTATAGAAGTTTCTTGGATCTCTCTTCTTGATGTACTTCAAAGATTTGGCATTATAATAAGGAACTTCAAGAATGGGGCCTTCTAAAACCAGATCAGGAAAGGCTTCATTAATAAGACACTAAATGAATCTGGGGTACACTAAGAACATGTTCTTTCTCCCCTCTTGAATGTTTGCCATCATTCCATTAAAGACATAGGCTGAAAAGCTGTAGGGTCTGTTAGAGCAGAGAGCACAAACAAGTGATGATGTAGTCAAGGGTATATTATTCCATCCAGTCTTCCTTTTGGATAAGCAGTGTTACACATAATGAATAAGGAATCTCCATTGCAAATCAACCAATCCTTTGACTATCTGTTTATCCTCAAAACCACCTTCATATCCAATGTCAGCAAAGAATGACATGATATCTACTTCATCAAATTTAGTTGGAGAATTTGGATCATCTTGAAATTGAAGGCATTCTCTAATAGATTGTTCTGATATCACTAGAGTGTGATCATCAGATATTCTTCCTGAGATTGCTTTCTCTCCATCAATATTCAAAGCTTCTGCATTTCCCCAGAAAGATATGATGTAATTCTCATAGATCACAGGTCTCACTGATATGGCATGAGCCACTCTTGTTGTGGCTATGAACCTGATCATGTCTCTGAGTCCCTCAGCTTTTGGGACATCAGAATCAAGAAAACCACTGACATTGTGGAGCTTGCTCCAAGTCAGGTTAGCCATTATGTAATCTGCACACAGAGAGTATGAATTAGTGAGAATTGTGTGTGATTTGTTCAGTTTTGACTTTTTAGGTCAAAATGAATTCTGCTTGTTACTGTTACATTTGGTTATTTGAACTGATTATGATTTTCATGAAGAACAGTTCAAAATTTTGTTTCTTTATGTTGGGATATACTAATTTTGATTGTGTTTTAACAGGTTGTGATGTCATCATTGTTATACATCAGTATCCCCTATTCATCGATGTTTCATGTGTTCATAGAACCACATGAAATCTTTGAAGTTTACACCGATCATTGGTTTTAATGAACTCTATCATTCATCTAAATCCAGTGTTCTTGAGTGTATTTGAATCATTTCACAAGATTAGGGTTCCATTTCAAGAAATTTTGTTCGACAGTCGAAGGTTTTCAGTATCTGATGATCACCTTGTGGTTGATATTACTTCGATTTAACAGCCAATGTTGTTTGTTTTGATGTTGGATTTGAACAAAATGAAGCTTGATTGTGTAGATTCGAACTTCGAAGAAGAACGGTTTTCTGGCACTCGACTCACTATGAAAGATCACTCAAAATTTGAAAAGTAATAAATGACTCACATTAGATGAGTATTTATATTACAACTCATAATTTTCATAAAGATTTTACCAAGTGTTGAAAAGTTCTGTACTGTAGCAAATGCGCATATAGAATTTCTATAGGCGCATTCACTGTAGCAAATGCTGATGAACAAATTGTCAGCATTACCGTAACAAATGCGGAAGAGTTAATTTTACTTATCCGCGTTCACTGTAGCAAATGCGGATGAGCTAGTTATGAGCATTCATTGAAAAATTCTCAGCACTGTAGCAAATGCGGAAGAACAAATGACGTCCGTATTTTTACTGAGCAAGCTTTATCAGTATTCACTGTAGCAAATGCGGGTGAACAAAATGACTTGTCCGTATTTACTGAAACAAATGCGGGTGACCAAGGTTAACCGGCATTTCATGTAGCAAATGCGGGTGAACAAATGACTTGTCCGCATTTACTGTAGCTAATGCGGATGAACACTTTTTTTTTGTCCGCATTAGTCTACTTGTACAAAAACAGTTACCCGCATTGGTTAAATGGCAAGGTTACCTTGACCCGTATTAACCAATGCACTTACCCGCAATAAATTTTGTACTAGTCAAAAATTAATGTTTTTGTAGTGGCTGAATCTGATTGGTTTGTACAGCTGCTTCTGATTTTATGAAGATGAGTCTGCATTTTTGTTGTTTTACGATGATTTTGCAGATTCATAGATTGTCAATTCTTGCTTGGATTGTCATGTGTCTTTGATGTTACAGATTCCCAACTTGACTGATTTTGGCACATATGCATCTTCTGAAGCTGATTATGGAGTAATTTCCATACAGACACAATCAATTTGACAAAGTTGTCAATCTAATGTTTGCAAATTTCATGTTTTTGTAAATATTTCCTTTTAAAATTTTATTACTCCCCCTAAAGTTTATATCCATGCGGGATAAAAACTTTAAATAAAATTTATAAAATTTTAGGACAATATTTCTGAATTGTTTAATTGTTTTGCACTTTTGTTTGAAATTTTGGGATCATAACAATCTTATCTTTCATTAATGCAAGTTGTCATGAGCTTATTGATTGAAGGTATATTTGTCCTTTTAAGCTCATGCTTGGTCAATATTGTAATGCATGTGATAATTATCATGTTTTGATTAAATTAAACATTCAACATGAACCTCACTCTCATAAGCATAGAAAGATCAACTATCCTCATGTACTGTATAGTAGAACTTTTTCACAACTTTCAATACCTGGTCATTAAATTGTGAAGTCTCTTTCATTTTGGTAAGGGGGATTCACTTTGGGATTCTTTTACCTGATCCTTATTTTGTTTGATCCTCATTGGGATTCTTTTTGCTCTTCACTTTGGAAGGTGATCCACTTTGGGATTCTTTTTATTATATTCTGTTTTATTTGTCATCCGTATTGGATGTGTTCCTTATTGGGAATCTTTTGGATCTGAACATCAGCACTATGTGCTTGTTTCCCCAGGTCTTTGCTCAGCAAAACAAAGGAGAAACTGATGTGAATGAGACTCATAAGGTATCATGACCAGGTGTGTTTAGGTTGCTACACATACATACACTTGGATAAGTTAGATACTTACATGCTCTGAGATGAGTTTAACAATTATTATAATTCTAAAATCATAAACCCCAGTTCACCGGAATAACAAATTTTTATACAAAACCATAACGTTTAATAGCAATTTAAGTATATCAACATAACATAATAAAGGTAACCTTGTAAATTATAAAAATTGACGACGATGACGTCGAATGTTGTCGAGAATATGCTCGTTGTAGAGGACATTGAATGTGACAACCCCGGTTTTTGCGCCTAGAAAATTTTTTAAAAACCCATGGGGTCACACCCTGACACCGGACTCCGACAAGGAAGCCATGCATTGGGCCCAACAACTTTGGACTTGGGCACTCGTTAATACTCACACCCAAATGGGCTTTGGCCCAACAAACCCTAAATGGGTCATTGGGCCATGAAACTTAACGGGCTGTGACTCACAAAGCCAATACGGGTCAATGGGCCATCATTTGATTATAGGGCATGCTGAACTGGCCAAATGTGCCCCGAGCACGATACCTTAGAAGAGGAAAATTTACAAAATGAACTTTGATTTAATTAATTAAGCACGTGGATTTTTAACAATTATTATAATTCTAAAATCATAAACCCCGGTTTACCGGAACAAAATTTTTTATACAAAACCATAACGTTTAATAGCAATTTAAGTATATCAACATAACATAATAAACGTAACCTTGTAAATTATAAAATTTGACAACGACGACGTCGAATGTTGTCGAGAATCTGCTCATTGAAGAGGACGTCGAATGTAACAACCCCGAGTTTTGGGACTAGAAACGTTTTTAAAACCCATTGGGTCACACCCTGACACCGAACCCCGACAAGGAAGCCATGCATTGGGCCCAACAACTTTGGGCTTGGGCACTCGTTAATACTCACACCCAAATAGGCTTTGATCCAACAAACCCTAAATGGGTCATTGGGCCATGAAACTTAACGGGCTTTGACTCTCAAAACCAATACGGGCCAATGGGCCATCATTTGATTGTAGGGAATGCTGAACCGACCAAATGGGCCTCGGGCACGATACCTTAGAAGACGTAAATTCACTAATAAACTTTGATTTAATTAATCAGGCACGTGGAATTTTAACAATTATTAAAATTCTAAAATCATAAACCCCGGTTCACCGGAACAAAAATTGTTAAAGAAAACCATAACGTTTAATAGCAATTTAAGTATTCAACAAAACATAATAAACGTAACCTTATAAATTATAAAATACGACGACGACGACGACGACGAATGTTGTTGAGAATCTGCTCGTTGAAGAGAACGTTGAATGTGACAACCCCGGTTTTTGGGCCTAGAAATTTTTTTAAAAACCCATTGGGTCACACCCTGACACCGAACCCCGACAAGGAAGCTATGCATTGTCCCCAACAACTTTGGGCTTGGGCACTCGTTAATACTCACACCCAAATGGGCTTTGGCCCAACAAACCCTAAATGCGTCATTGGGCCATGAAACTTAACGGGCTTTGACTCACAAAATCAATACGGGCCAATGGGCCATCATTTGATTATAGGACATGCTGAACCGACCAAATGGGCACCGGGCACGATACCTTAGAAGAAGTAAATTCACTACACGAACTTTGATTTAATTAAATAAGCACGTGAAATTTTAACAATTATTAAAATTCTAAAATCATAAACCCCGGTTCACCGGAACAGAAAATGTTAAACAAAACCATAACGTTTAATAGCAATTTAAGTATATCAACAAAACATAATAAACGTAACCTTGTAAATTAAAAAATATGACGACGACGATGACGACGACGATGAATGTTGTCGAGAATATGCTCGTTGTAGAGGACATTGAATGTGACAACCCCGGTTTTTGGGCCTAGAAAATTTTTTAAAAACCCATGGGGTCACACCCTGACACCGGACTCCAACAAGGAAGCCATGCATTGGGCCCAACAACTTTGGACTTGGGCACTCGTTAATACTCACACCCAAATGGGCTTTGGCCCAACAAACCCTAAATGGGTCATTGGGCCATGAAACTTAACGGGCTGTGACTCACAAAACCAATACGGGTCAATGGGCCATCATTTGATTATAGGGCATGCTGAACTGGCCAAATGTGCCCCGAGCACGATACCTTAGAAGTGGAAAATTTACAAAATGAACTTTGATTTAATTAATTAAGCACGTGGATTTTTAACAATTATTATAATTCTAAAATCATAAACCCCGGTTTACTGGAACAAAATTTTTTATACAAAACCATAACGTTTAATAGCAATTTAAGTATATCAACATAACATAATAAACGTAACCTTGTAAATTATAAAATTTGACAACGACGACGTCGAATGTTGTCGAGAATCTGCTCATTGAAGAGGACGTCGAATGTAACAACCCCGAGTTTTGGGACTAGAAACGTTTTTAAAACCCATTGGGTCACACCCTGACACCGAACCCCGACAAGGAAGCCATGCATTGGGCCCAACAACTTTGGGCTTGGGCACTCGTTAATACTCACACCCAAATAGGCTTTGATCCAACAAACCCTAAATGGGTCATTGGGCCATGAAACTTAACGGGCTTTGACTCTCAAAACCAATACGGGCCAATGGGCCATCATTTGATTGTAGGGAATGCTGAACCGACCAAATGGGCCTCGGGCACGATACCTTAGAAGACGTAAATTCACTAATAAACTTTGATTTAATTAATCAGGCACGTGGAATTTTAACAATTATTAAAATTCTAAAATCATTAACCCCGGTTCACCGGAACAAAAATTGTTAAAGAAAACCATAACGTTTAATAGCAATTTAAGTATTCAACAAAACATAATAAACGTAACCTTATAAATTATAAAATACGACGACGACGACGACGACGAATGTTGTTGAGAATCTGCTCGTTGAAGAGAACGTTGAATGTGACAACCCCGGTTTTGGGCCTAGAAATTTTTTTAAAAACCCATTGGGTCACACCCTGACACCGAACCCCGACAAGGAAGCTATGCATTGTCCCAACAACTTTGGGCTTGGGCACTCGTTAATACTCACACCCAAATGGGCTTTGGCCCAACAAACCCTAAATGCGTCATTGGGCCATGAAACTTAACGGGCTTTGACTCACAAAATCAATACGGGCCAATGGGCCATCATTTGATTATAGGACATGATGAACCGACCAAATGGGCACCGGGCACGATACCTTAGAAGAAGTAAATTCACTAAACGAACTTTGATTTAATTAAATAAGCACGTGAAATTTTAACAATTATTAAAATTCTAAAATCATAAACCCCGGTTCACCGGAACAGAAAATGTTAAACAAAACCATAACGTTTAATAGGAATTTACGTATATCAACAAAACATAATAAACGTAACCTTGTAAATTAAAAAATATGACGACGACGATGACGACGACGATGAATGTTGTCGAGAATATGCTCGTTGTAGAGGACATTGAATGTGACAACCCCGGTTTTTGGGCCTAGAAAATTTTTTAAAAACCCATGGGGTCACACCCTGACACCGGACTCCAACAAGGAAGCCATGCATTGGGCCCAACAACTTTGGACTTGGGCACTCGTTAATACTCACACCCAAATGGGCTTTGGCCCAACAAACCCTAAATGGGTCATTGGGCCATGAAACTTAACGGGCTGTGACTCACAAAACCAATACGGGTCAATGGGCCATCATTTGATTATAGGGCATGCTGAACTGGCCAAATGTGCCCCGAGCACGATACCTTAGAAGTGGAAAATTTACAAAATGAACTTTGATTTAATTAATTAAGCACGTGGATTTTTAACAATTATTATAATTCTAAAATCATAAACCCCGGTTCACCGGAACAAAATTTTTTATACAAAACCATAACGTTTAATAGCAATTTAAGTATATCAACATAACATAATAAACGTAACCTTGTAAATTATAAAATTTGACAACGACGACGTCGAACGTTGTCGAGAATCTGCTCATTGAAGAGGACGTCGAATGTAACAACCCCGAGTTTTGGGACTAGAAACGTTTTTAAAACCCATTGGGTCACACCCTGACACCGAACCCCGACAAGGAAGCCATGCATTGGGCCCAACAACTTTGGGCTTGGGCACTCGTTAATACTCACACCCAAATAGGCTTTGATCCAACAAACCCTAAATGGGTCATTGGGCCATGAAACTTAACGGGCTTTGACTCTCAAAACCAATACGGGCCAATGGGCCATCATTTGATTGTAGGGAATGCTGAACCGACCAAATGGGCCTCGGGCACGATACCTTAGAAGACGTAAATTCACTAATAAACTTTGATTTAATTAATCAGGCACGTGGAATTTTAACAATTATTAAAATTCTAAAATCATAAACCCCGGTTCACCGGAACAAAAATTGTTAAAGAAAACCATAACGTTTAATAGCAATTTAAGTATTCAACAAAACATAATAAACGTAACCTTATAAATTATAAAATACGACGACGACGACGACGACGACGAATGTTGTTGAGAATCTGCTCGTTGAAGAGAACGTTGAATGTGACAACCCCGGTTTTTGGGCCTAGATATTTTTTTAAAAACCCATTGGGTCACACCCTGACACCGAACCCCGACAAGGAAGCCATGCATTGTCCCCAACAACTTTGGGCTTGGGCACTCGTTAATACTCACACCCAAATGGGCTTTGGCCCAACAAACCCTAAATGCGTCATTGGGCCATGAAACTTAACGGGCTTTGACTCACAAAATCAATACGGGCCAATGGGCCATCATTTGATTATAGGACATGCTGAACCGACCAAATGGGCACCGGGCACGATACCTTAGAAGAAGTAAATTCACTAAACGAACTTTGATTTAATTAAATAAGCACGTGAAATTTTAACAATTATTAAAATTCTAAAATCATAAACCCCGGTTCACCGGAACAGAAAATGTTAAACAAAACCATAACGTTTAATAGCAATTTAAGTATATCAACAAAACATAATAAACGTAACCTTGTAAATTAAAAATATGACGACGACGATGACGACGACGATGAATGTTGTCGAGAATATGCTCGTTGTAGAGGACATTGAATGTGACAACCCCGGTTTTTGGGCCTAGAAAATTTTTTAAAAACCCATGGGGTCACACCCTGACACCGGACTCCAACAAGGAAGCCATGCATTGGGCCCAACAACTTTGGACTTGGGCACTCGTTAATACTCACACCCAAATGGGCTTTGGCCCAACAAACCCTAAATGGGTCATTGGGCCATGAAACTTAACGGGCTATGACTCACAAACTAATACGGGTCAATGGGCCATCATTTGATTATAGGGCATGCTGAACTGGCCAAATGTGCCCCGAGCACGATACCTTAGAAGTGGAAAATTTACAAAATGAACTTTGATTTAATTAATTAAGCACGTGGATTTTTAACAATTATTATAATTCTAAAATCTTAAACCCCGGTTCACCGGAACAAAATTTTTTATACAAAACCATAACGTTTAATAGCAATTTAAGTATATCAACATAACATAATAAACGTAACCTTGTAAATTATAAAATTTGACAACGACGACGTCGAATGTTGTCGAGAATCTGCTCATTGAAGAGGACGTCGAATGTAACAACCCCGAGTTTTGGGACTAGAAACGTTTTTAAAACCCATTGGGTCACACCTTGACACCGAACCCCGACAAGGAAGCCATGCATTGGGCCCAACAACTTTGGGCTTGGGCACTCGTTAATACTCACACCCAAATAGGCTTTGATCCAACAAACCCTAAATGGGTCATTGGGCCATGAAACTTAACGGGCTTTGACTCTCAAAACCAATACGGGCCAATGGGCCATCATTTGATTGTAGGGAATGTTGAACCGACCAAATGGGCCTCGGGCACGATACCTTAGAAGACGTAAATTCACTAATAAACTTTGATTTAATTAATCAGGCACGTGGAATTTTAACAATTATTAAAATTCTAAAATCATAAACCCCGGTTCACCGGAACAAAAATTGTTAAAGAAAACCATAACGTTTAATAGCAATTTAAGTATTCAACAAAACATAATAAACGTAACCTTATAAATTATAAAATACGAAGACGACGACGACGACGAATGTTGTTGAGAATCTGCTCGTTGAAGAGAACGTTGAATGTGACAACCCCGGTTTTTGGGCCTAGAAATTTTTTAAAAACCCATTGGGTCACACCCTGACACCGAACCCCGACAAGGAAGCCATGCATTGTCCCCAACAACTTTGGGCTTGGGCACTCGTTAATACTCACACCCAAATGGGCTTTGGCCCAACAAACCCTAAATGCGTCATTGGGCCATGAAACTTAACGGGCTTTGACTCACAAAATCAATACGGGCCAATGGGCCATCATTTGATTATAGGACATGCTGAACCGACCAAATGGGCACCGGGCACGATACCTTAGAAGAAGTAAATTCACTAAACGAACTTTGATTTAATTAAATAAGCACGTGAAATTTTAACAATTATTAAAATTCTAAAATCATAAACCCCGGTTCACCGGAACAGAAAATGTTAAACAAAACCATAACGTTTAATAGCAATTTAAGTATATCAACAAAACATAATAAACGTAACCTTGTAAATTAAAAAATATGACGACGACGATGACGACGACGATGAATGTTGTCGAGAATATGCTCGTTGTAGAGGACATTGAATGTGACAACCCCGGTTTTTGGGCCTAGAAAATTTTTTAAAAACCCATGGGGTCACACCCTGACACCGGACTCCAACAAGGAAGCCATGCATTGGGCCCAACAACTTTGGACTTGGGCACTCGTTAATACTCACACCCAAATGGGCTTTGGCCCAACAAACCCTAAATGGGTCATTGGGCCATGAAACTTAACGGGCTATGACTCACAAACTAATACGGGTCAATGGGCCATCATTTGATTATAGGGCATGCTGAACTAGCCAAATGTGCCCCGAGCACGATACCTTAGAAGTGGAAAATTTACAAAATGAACTTTGATTTAATTAATTAAGCACGTGGATTTTTAACAATTATTATAATTCTAAAATCATAAACCCCGGTTCACCGGAACAAAATTTTTTATACAAAACCATAACGTTTAATAGCAATTTAAGTATATCAACATAACATAATAAACGTAACCTTGTAAATTATAAAATTTGACAACGACGACGTCGAATGTTGTCGAGAATCTGCTCATTGAAGAGGACGTCGAATGTAACAACCCCGAGTTTTGGGACTAGAAACGTTTTTAAAACCCATTGGGTCACACCCTGACACCGAACCCCGACAAGGAAGCCATGCATTGGGCCCAACAACTTTGGGCTTGGGCACTCGTTAATACTCACACCCAAATAGGCTTTGATCCAACAAACCCTAAATGGGTCATTGGGCCATGAAACTTAACGGGCTTTGACTCTCAAAACCAATACGGGCCAATGGGCCATCATTTGATTGTAGGGAATGCTGAACCGACCAAATGGGCCTCGGGCACGATACCTTAGAAGACGTAAATTCACTAATAAACTTTGATTTAATTAATCAGGCACGTGGAATTTTAACAATTATTAAAATTCTAAAATCATAAACCCCGGTTCACCGGAACAAAAATTGTTAAAGAAAACCATAACGTTTAATAGCAATTTAAGTATTCAACAAAACATAATAAACGTAACCTTATAAATTATAAAATACGACGACGACGACGACGACGAATGTTGTTGAGAATCTGCTCGTTGAAGAGAACGTTGAATGTGACGACCCCGGTTTTTGGGCCTAGAAATTTTTTTAAAAACCCATTGGGTCACACCCTGACACCGAACCCCGACAAGGAAGCCATGCATTGTCCCCGACAACTTTGGGCTTGGGCACTCGTTAATACTCACACCCAAATGGGCTTTGGCCCAACAAACCCTAAATGCGTCATTGGGCCATGAAACTTAACGGGCTTTGACTCACAAAATCAATACGGGCCAATGGGCCATCATTTGATTATAGGACATGCTGAACCGACCAAATGGGCACCGGGCACGATACCTTAGAAGAAGTAAATTCACTAAACGAACTTTGATTTAATTAAATAAGCACGTGAAATTTTAACAATTATTAAATTCTAAAATTATAAACCCCGGTTCACCGGAACAGAAAATGTTAAACAAAACCATAATGTTTAATAGCAATTTAAGTATATCAACAAAACATAATAAACGTAACCTTGTAAATTAAAAAATATGACGACGACGATGACGACGACGATGAATGTTGTCGAGAATATGCTCGTTGTAGAGGACATTGAATGTGACAACCTCGGTTTTTGGGCCTAGAAAATTTTTTAAAAACCCATGGGGTCACACCCTGACACCGGACTCCAACAAGGAAGCCATGCATTGGGCCCAACAACTTTGGACTTGGGCACTCGTTAATACTCACACCCAAATGGGCTTTGGCCCAACAAACCCTAAATGGGTCATTGGGCCATGAAACTTAACGGGCTATGACTCACAAACTAATACGGGTCAATGGGCCATCATTTGATTATAGGGCATGCTGAACTGGCCAAATGTGCCCCGGGCACGATACCTTAGAAGACATAAATTTACTAAATGAACTTTGATTTAATTAATTAAGCACGTGGATTTTTAACAATTATTATAATTCTAAAATCATAAACCCCGGTTCACCGGAATAAAATTTTATACAAAACCATAACGTTTAATAGCAATTTAAGTATATCAACATAACATAATAAACGTAACCTTGTAAATTATAACCCCGAGTTTTGGGACTAGAAACGTTTTTAAAACCCATTGGGTCACACCCTGACACCGAACCCCGACAAGGAAGCCATGCATTGGGCCCAACAACTTTGGGCTTGGGCACTCGTTAATACTCACACCCAAATAGGCTTTGATCCAACAAACCCTAAATGGGTCATTGGGCCATGAAACTTAACGGGCTTTGACTCTCAAAACCAATACGGGCCAATGGGCCATCATTTGATTGTAGGGCATGCTGAACCGACCAAATGGGCCTCGGGCACGATACCTTAGAAGACGTAAATTCACTAATAAACTTTGATTTCATTAATCAAGCACGTGGAATTTTAACAATTATTAAAATTCTAAAATCATAAACCCCGGTTCACCGGAACAAAAATTGTTAAAGAAAACCATAACGTTTAATAGCAATTTAAGTATTCAACAAAACATAATAAACGTAACCTTATAAATTATAAAATACGACGACGACGACGACGACGACGAATGTTGTTGAGAATCTGCTCGTTGAAGAGAACGTTGAATGTGACGACCCTGGTTTTTGGGCCTAGAAAAGTTTTTAAAAACCCATTGGGTCACACCCTCACACCGAACCCCGACAAGGAAGCCATGCATTGGGCCCAACAACTTTGGGCTTCGGCACTCGTTAATACTCACACCCAAATGGGCTTTGGCCCAACAAACCCTTAATGGGTCATTGGGCCATGAAACTTAACGGTCTTTGACTCACAAAACCAATACGGGCCAATGGGCTATCATTTGATTATAGGCATCCTGAACCGACCAAATGGGCCCCGGGCACGAAACCTTAGAAGACGTAAATTTACTAAATGAACTTTGATTTAATTAATTAAGCACATGGAATTTTATAATTATTAAAATTCTAAAATCAGAAACCCGGTTCACCGGAACAAAAATATTAAACAAAACCATAACGTTTATTAGCAATTTAAGTATATCAACAAAACTTAATAAATGCAACCTTGTATATTATAAAATATGACGACGACGATGACGACGAATGTTGTCGAGAATCTGCTCGTTGAAGAGGATGTTGAATGTGACAACCCCGAGTTTTGGGACTAGAAATTTTTTAAAAACCCATTGGGTCACACCCTGACACCGAACCCTGACAAGGAAGCCATGCATTGGGCCCAACAATTTTGGGCTTGGGCACTTGTTAATACTCACACCCAAATGGGCTTTGGCCCAACAAACCCAAAATGGGTCATTGGGCCATGAAACTTAACAGGCTTTGACTCACAAAACCAATACGGGCCAATGGGCCATCATTTGATTATAGGGCATGCTTAACCGACCAAATGGGCCCCGGGCACGATACCTTAGAAGACATAAATTTACTAAATGAACTTTGATTTAATTAATTAAGCATGTGGAATTTTAACAATTATTATAATTCTAAAATCATAAATCCCGGTTTACCGGAACAAAAATTTTTATACAACACCATAACGTTTAATAGCAATTTAAGTATATCAACATAACATAATAAACGTAACCTTGTAAATTATAAAATTTGACGATGACGACGTCGAATGTTGTCGAGAATCTGCTCTTTGAAGAGGACGTTAAATGTGACAACCCCGAGTTTTGGGACTAGAAAATTTTTTAAAAACCCATTGGGTCACACCCTGACATCGAACCCGACAAGGAAGCCACGCATTGGGCCTAACAACTTTAGGCTTGGGCACTCGTTAATACTCACACCCAAATAGGCTTTGGCCCAACAAACCCTAAATGGGTCATTGGGCCATGAAACTTAACGGGCTTTGACACACAAAACCAATATGGGCCAATGGGCCATCATTTGATTATAGGGTATGCTGAATCGACCAAATGGGCCCCAGGCACGATACCTTAGAAGACGTAAATTTACTAAATGAACTTTGATTTAATTAATCAAGCACGTGGAATTTTACAATTATTAAAATTCTAAAAATAATAAACCCGGTTCACCGGAACAAAAATTGTTAAAGAAAACCATAACGTTTAATAGCAATTTAAGTATTCAACAAAACATAATAAACGTAACGACGAATGTTGTCGAGAATGCTCGTTGAAAGAGACGTTGAATGTGACAACCCCGGTTTTTGGGCCAAGAAAATTTTTAAAAACCCATTGGGTCACACCCCTGACACCGAACCCCGACAAGGAAGCCATGCATTGGGCCCAACAACTTTGGGCTTGGGCACTCGTTAATACTCACACCCAAATGGGCTTTGGCCCAACAAACCCTAAATGGGTCATTGGGCCATGAAACTTAACGGGCTTTGACTCACAAAACCAATACGGGCCAATGGGCCATCATTTGATTATAGGGCATGTTGAACCGACCAAATGGGACCCGGGCACGATACCTTAGAAGACGTAAATTTACTAAATGAACTTTGATTTAATTAATAAAGCAAGTGGAGTTTTAACAATTATTAAAATTCTAAAATCATAAACCCCGGTTCACCGGAACAAAAATTGTTAAACAAAACCATAACGTTTAATAGAAATTTAAGTATATCAACAAAACATAATAAACGTAACCTTGTAAATTATAAAATACGACGACGACGACGAATGTTGTCGAGAATCTGCTCGTTGAAGAGGACGTTGAATGTGACAACCCCGGTTTTTGGGCCTAGAAAATTTTTTAAAAACCCATTGGGTCACACCCTGACACCAAACCCCGACAAGGAAGCCATGCATTGGGCCCAACAACTTTGGGCTTGGGCACTCGTTAATACTCACACCCAAATGGGCTTTGGCCCAACAAACCCTAAATGGGTCATTGGGCCATGAAACTTAACGGCTTTGACTCACAAAACCAATACGGGCCAATGGGCCATCATTTGATTATAGGGCATGCTGAACCGACCAAATGGGCCCCGGGCACGATACCTTAGAAGATGTAAATTTACTAAATGAACTTTGATTTAATTAATTAAGCACGTGGAATTTTAACAATTATTAAAATTCTAAAATCATAAACCCCGGTTCACCGGAACAAAAATTGTTAAACAAAACCATAACGTTTAATAGAATTTAAGTATTCAACAAACATAATAAACGTAACCTTGTAAATTATAAAATACGACGACGACGACGACGAATGTTGTCGAGAATCTGCTCGTTGAAGAGGACGTTGAATGTGACAACCTTGGTTTTTGGGCCTAGAAAATTTTTTAAAAACCCATTGGGTCACACCCTGACACCGAACCCCGACAAGGAAGCCATGCATTGGGCCCAACAACTTTGGGCTTGGGCACTCGTTAATACTCACACCCAAATGGGCTTTGGCCCAACAAACCCTAAATGGGTCATTGGGCCATGAAACTTACGGGCTTTGACTCACAAAACCAATACGTGCCAATGGGCCATCATTTGATTATAAGGCATGCTGAACCGACCAAATGGGCCCCGGCACGATACCTTAGAAGACGTAAATTTACTAAATGAACTTTGATTTAATTAATTAAGCACGTGGAATTTTAACAATTATTAAAATTCTAAAATCATAAACCCCGGTTCACCGAAACAAAAATTTTAAACAAAACCATAACGTTTAATAGCAATTTAAGTATATCAACATAACATAATAAACATAACCTTGTAAATTATGTAATTTGACGACGAAGACGTCGAGTGTTGTCGAGAATATGCTCGTTGAAGAGGACGTTGAATGTGACAACCCCGGTTTTCAGGCCTAGAAAATTTTTTAAAAACCCATTGGGTCACACCCTGACACCGAACCTCGACAAGGAAGCCATACATTGGGCCCAACAACTTTGCGCTTGGGCACTCGTTAATACTCAAACCCAAATGGGCTTTGGCCCAACAAACCCTAAATGGGTCATTGGGCCATGAAACTTAACGGGCTTTGACTCACAAAACCAATACGGGCCAATGGGCCATCATTTGATTATAGGGCATGCTGAACCGACCAAATGGGCCCCGGCACGATACCTTAGAAGACGTAAATTTACTAAATGAACTTTGATTTAATTAATTAAGCACGTGGAATTTTAACAATTATTAAAATTCTAAAATCATAAACCCCGGTTCACCGGAACAAAAATTGTTAAACAAAACCATAACTTTAATAGCAATTTAAGTATATCAACAAAACATAATAACTAACCTTGTAATTATAAATACGACAACGACGACGACGACGAATGTTGTCGAGAATCTGCTCGTTGAAGAGGACGTTGAATGTGACAACCCCGGTTTTTGGGCCTAGAAAATTTTTTAAAAACCCATTGGTCACACCCTGACACCGAACCCCGACAAGGAAGCCATGCATTGGGCCCAACAACTTTGGGCTTGGGCACTCGTTAATACTCACACCCAAATGGGCTTTGGCCCAACAAACCCTAAATGGGTCATTGGGCCATGAAACTTAACGGGCTTTGACTCACAAAACCAATACGGGCCAATGGGCCATCATTTGATTATAGGCATGCTGAACCGACCAAATGGGACCCGGGCACGATACCTTAGAAGACGTAAATTACTAAATGAACTTTGATTTAATTAATTAAGCACGTGGAATTTTAACAATTATTAAAATTCTAAATCATAAACCCCGGTTCACCGGAACAAAATTTTAAAACAACCATACGTTTAATAGCAATTAAGTATATCAACAAAACATAATCGTAACCTTGTAAATTATAAAATACGACGACGACGACTGTTGTCGAGAATCTGCTCGTTGAAGAGGACGTTGAATGTGACAACCCCGTTTTTGGGCCTAGAAATTTTTTAAAAACCCATTGGGTCACACCCTGACACCGAACCCCGACAAGGAAGCCATGCATTGGCCCAACAACTTTGGGCTTGGGCACTCGTTAATACTCACACCCAAATGGGCTTTGGCCCAACAACCCTAAATGGGTCATTGGGCCATGAAACTTAACGGGCTTTGACTCACAAAACCAATACGGGCCAATGGGCCATCATTTGATTATAGGGCATGCTGAACCGACCAAATGGGCCCCGGGCACGATACCTTAGAAGAACGTAAATTACTAAATGAACTTTGATTTAATTAATTAAGCACGGGAATTTTAACAATTATTAAAATTCTAAAATCATAAACCCCGTTCACCGGAAAAAATTGTTAAACAAACCATAAATTTAATAGCAATTTAAGTATATCAACAAAACTAATAAACGTAACCTTGTAAATTATAAATATCGACGACGACGACGACGAATATTGTCGAGAATCCCTCGTTGAAGAGGACGTTGAATGTGACAACCCCGGTTTTTGGGCCTAGAAAATTTTTAAAAACCCATTGGGTCACACCCTAACACCGAACCCGACAAGGAAGCCAAATTGGGCCCAACAACTTGGGCTTGGGCACTCGTTAATACTCACACCCAAATGGGCTTTGGCCCAACAACCCTAAGGGTCATTGGGCCATGAAACTTAACGGGCTTTGACTCACAAAACCAATACGGGCCAATGGGCCATCATTTGATTATAGGGCATGCTGAACCGACCAAATGGGCCCCGGGCACGATACCTTAGAAGACGTAATTTACTAAATGAACTTTGATTTAATTAATTAAGCACGTGGAATTTTAACAATTATTAAAATTCTAAAATCATAAACCCGGTTCACCGGAACAAAAAAATTTAAACAAAACCATAACGTTTAATAGCAATTAAGTATATCAACAAAACATATAAACGTAACCTTGTAAATTATAAAATACGAACGACGACGACGACTGTTGTCGAGAATCTGCTCGTTGAGGGACGTTGAATGTGACAACCCCGGTTTTTGGGCCTAGAAAATTTTTTAAAAACCCATTGGGTCACACCCTGACACCGAACCCCGACAGGAAGCCATGCATTGGGCCCAACAACTTTGGCTTGGGCACTCGTTAATACTCACACCCAAATGGGCTTTGGCCCACAAACCCTAAATGGGTCATTGGGCCATGAAACTTAACGGGCTTTGACTCACAAAACCAATACGGGCCAATGGGCAATCATTTGATTATAGGGCATGCTGAACCGACCAAATGGGCCCCGGCACGATACCTTAGAGAACGTAAATTTACTAAATGAACTTTGATTTAATTAATTAAGCACGGGAATTTTAACAATTATTAAAATTCTAAAATCAAAACCCCGGTTCACCGGAAAAAAATTGTTAAACAAAACCATAACGTTTAATAGCAATTTAAGTATATCAACAAAACATAATAAACGTAACCTTGTAAATTATAAAATACGACGACGAACGACGACGAATGTTGTCGAGAATCTGCTCGTTGAGAGGACGTTGAATATGACAACCTCGGTTTTGGGCCTAGAAAATTTTTTAAAAACCCATTGGTCACACCCTGACACCGAACCCCGACAGGAAGCCATGCATTGGGCCCAACAACTTGGGCTTGGGCACTCGTTAATACTCACACCCAAATGGGCTTTGGCCCAACAAACCCTAAGGGTCATTGGGCCATGAAACTTAACGGGCTTTGACTCACAAAACCAATACGGCCAATGGGCCATCATTTGATTATAGGGCATGCTGAACCGACCAAATGGGCCCCGGGCACGATACCTTAGAAACGTAAATTTACTAAATGAACTTTGATTTAATTAATTAAGCACGTGGAATTTTAACAATATTAAAATTCTAAAATCATAACCCCGGTTCACCGGAACAAAAATTTTTAAACAAACCATAACGTTTAATAGCAATTTAAGTATATCAACAAAACATATAAACGTAACCTTGTAAATTATAAAATACGACGACGACGACTGTTGTCGAGAATCTGCTCGTTGAAGAGGACGTTGAATGTGACAACCCCGGTTTTTGGGCTAGAAAATTTTTTAAAACCATTGGGTCACACCCTGACACCGAACCCCGACAAGGAAGCCATGCATTGGGCCCAACAACTTTGAGCTTGGGCACTCGTTAATACTCACACCAAATGGGCTTTGGCCCAACAAACCCTAAATGGGTCATTGGGCCATGAAACTTACGGGCTTTGACTCACAAAACCAATACGGGCCAATGGGCCATCATTTGATTATAGGGCATGCTGAACCGACCAAATGGGCCCCGGGCACGATACCTTAGAAGACGTAAATTTACTAAATGAACTTTGATTTAATTAATTAAGCACGGGATTTTAACAATTATTAAAATTCTAAAATCATAAACCCCGGTTCACCGGAAAAAAATTGTTAAACAAAACCATAACGTTTAATAGCAATTAAGTATATCAACAAACATAATAAACGTAACCTTGTAATTATAAAATACGACGACGACGACGACGAATGTTGTCGAGAATCCGCTCGTTGAAGAGACGTTGAATATGACAACCCCGGTTTTGGGCCTAGAAATTTTTTAAAAACCCATTGGGTCACACCCTGACACCGAACCCCGACAAGGAAGCCATGCATTGGGCCCAACAACTTGGGCTTGGGCTCGTTAATACTCACACCCAAATGGGCTTTGGCCAACAAACCCTAAATGGGTCATTGGGCCATGAAACTTAACGGGCTTTGACTCACAAAACCATACGGGCCAATGGGCCATCATTTGATTATAGGGCATGCTGAACCGACCAATGGGCCCCGGGCACGATACCTTAGAAGACGTAAATTTACTAAATGAACTTTGATTTAATTAATTAAGCACGTGGAATTTTAACAATTATTAAAATTCTAAAATCATAAACCCGGTTCACCGGAACAAAAATTTTAACAAAACCATAACGTTTAATAGCAATTAAGTATATCAACAAAACATAATAAACGTAACCTTGTAAATTAAAAATACGACGCGACGACGACTGTTGTCGAGAATCTGCTCGTTGAAGAGGACGTTGAATGTGACAACCCGGTTTTGGGCCTAGAAATTTTTTTAAAAACCCATTGGGTCACACCCTGACACCGAACCCGACAAGGAAGCCATGCATTGGGCCCAACAACTTTGGGCTTGGGCACTCGTTAATACTCACACCCAAATGGGCTTTGGCCCACAAACCCTAAATGGGTCATTGGGCCATGAAACTTAACGGGCTTTGACTCACAAACCAATACGGGCCAATGGGCATCATTTGATTATAGGGCATGCTGAACCGACCAAATGGGCCCCGCACGATACCTTAGAAGACGTAAATTTACTAAATGAACTTTGATTTAATTAATTAAGCACGGGAATTTTAACAATTATTAAAATTCTAAAATCATAAACCCGGTTCACCGGAAAAAAATTGTTAAACAAAACCATAACGTTTAATAGCAATTTAAGTATATTAACAAAACATAATAAACGTAACCTTGTATATTATAAAATGCGACAACGACGACGACGAATGTTGTCGAGAATCTGCTCGTTGAAGAGGACGTTGAATGTGACAACCCCGGTTTTTGGGCCTAGAAAATTTTTTAAAAACCCATTGGGTCACACCCTGACACCGAACCCGACAAGGAAGCCATGCATTGGGCCCAACAACTTTGGGCTTGGGCACTCGTTAATACTCACACCCAATGGGCTTTGGCCAACAAACCTAAATGGGTCATTGGGCCATGAAACTTAACGGGCTTGACTCACAAAACCAATACGGGCCAATGGCCATCATTTGATTATAGGGCATGCTGAACCGACCAAATGGGCCCCGGGCACGATACCTTAGAAGACGTAAATTTACTAAATGAACTTTGATTTAATTAATTAAGCACGTGGAATTTTAACAATTATTAAAATTCTAAAATCATAAACCCCGGTTCACCGGAACAAAATTTTAAACAAAACCATAACGTTTAATAGCAATTTAAGTATATCAACAAAACATAATAAACGTAACCTTGTAAATTATAAAATACGACGACGACGAATGTTGTCGAGAATCTGCTCGTTGAAGAGGACGTTGAATGTGACAACCCCGGTTTTTGGGCCTAGAAAATTTTTAAAAAACCCATTGGGTCGCACCCTGACACCGAACCCCGACAAGGAAGCCATGCATTGGGCCCAACAACTTTGGGCTTGGGCACTCGTTAAT